>VZTO01007237.1:0-11663 GCA_013400615.1 Syrrhaptes paradoxus
ACACTGCAGTGGCACAACCAGTCGGAGCAGTGGAAGGTGCAGGAGCCGACTCTCCCTGTGGTTTCGCCCAGACGGGCCTCAGGCTCCGCAGTCCTCGGGCGTCACCCAGGATGGGGATGAACCTGTGCTGCCTGTTCCATCCCCTGCCAGCGTGTCCTCACCCTGCGTGCCCGTGGTGGCCGTGCTGGCTGGGTGGGTGCTGGCGGGGGGTCCCTGGGGACCGGAGCGTGGCTGTGGGTGCAAGGCTGATGTGACATAGCTGGACCCTACTTCTTGCTCCCAGCATCCTGTCCAGCCCAATGTCCAGCCCATCCTTGGGGGTTTGCCCAGTGGCTGGGACACCCAGAGCCCTTTCTCTGCTCCTCCCCTTCCCCCAAAGCCAGCTGCTGCAGAGCCCCGTCACCTCCGCCCCCATCCGCCACGTGTGGCTTAGTCATGGGGACAGGGGGACATGGGGAACAGATGCAGCCTGTGACCAGAGGTGCTGGCGCTGGGGTTTCTGCTCAGCAGGGCACTAGTGTGAGTGGGGGGCTGTTGTCACCCCCTTGGTGACTGCAGAGCTGGTGGCTTCCCCCTGCACTGTCCGTGTGACAGGGACCGGGGTGGTGGCACCCTGAGCACTGGGACACAGTGGCTGTAGGTGGCTGGGGACACCCGTCACCGTTCTGCCAGGTCCCTGGGTGCACAGGCAGCTCCTCGAGCACGGTGCTGTGGGTGTCTGAGCCTGTCCATGGGCGTCTGAGCCCATCTGTGGGGGTCTGAGCCTGCCCATGGGCGTCTGAGCCCCTCCGTGGGTGTCTGAGCCCCTCCGTGGGTGTCTGAGCCCATCCCCGGGTGTCTGAGCCTCTCCGTGGGCATCTGAGCCCCTCCGTGGGTGTCTGAGCCCATCCCCGGGTGTCTGAGCCCTGCCGTGAGTATCTGAGCCCCTCCGTGGGCATCTGAGCCCCTCCGTGGGTGTCTGAGCCCCTCCATGGGTGTCTGAGCCCCTGCATGGGTCTCTGAGCCCATCCCTCGGTGTCTCAGCCCCTCCGTGGGTGTCCAGGTCTTACCGAATCCAGTGTCACCTTGTGTCATCTCATGGGACAGCATCAGTGCCCCCCAGCATCCCCCCTGCATCCGGAGGGGCTCGCTGATCTGGGGGAGGTTTAGTCACCTCGGATACTGGGCTGCAAATCTTTTGTTTCCATGTCTGCGAGTCATTGACTTTTGCTTCTCCATTTACTTAAGCCCGCCTAATTGGCCCCGTGGTTAATCAGGGAAGAATGAGTGACTAAGCCGTCTCGCCTGCCTGGGGACTGGGGGCTCTTTTTTTTTTTTTTTTTCCCATGAACTGAAAGGAAATGAAACCTCAAAATGTCCTTTTCAATCTCAGCTGACAGCATCGCTGCCCCGCGCCCCGGCCGGAGCCGTTCGGTTGTGTGGACGGAGTTACAGCAGCGGCGCGGGCGCGAGCTCGCTCTTTTCCCGGAGAAAATGCCAAAATTGGGGCTGAGGAATTTCTCTGCTGGGACAAGCAGGCGTCTCATTCTTCACTATGAAAAAAGCTTAAATTTAAAGGGATTCTCAGCCCCGCCACGGCAAGATGCTGGCCCGCGGGGTGTGCTCCCAGCAGCACCAGCATCTCCCTGGGGATGGGTTTATCTGCCGCAGCCGCTGTCCTCGGGCGGTGTTTTCTCATCCCGGGGGATTTGCAGCACCCTGCAGCAAGCTGCTCCTTCACCCCCGGCGTGGCTCCGGCACAGCAGCCGCTGGAGATTTTGGCTCCCAGCGAGCGGTGCCGGGGCTGGCACCAGGGTCTGTTTTGTCTGGGTCGGTGCCCCCAGCATCGCGCTGGCTCCCGCGTTGGGGATGCAGAGCCAGCATCCTTCCTCCCCGCGCCCAGCGCCGGCGCTCTGGCTGGGGCTGAGCCCTCGGAAATAGTTGGAGGCGACTCAAATTCTTTCCTTTTCACAGGCTCTGGGGCAAAGTTGAGAGAAAAATTCAGAGTAGAGGCCCCCGTGTGCCAAAGGCAGCTGCGGGGAAGTCATGTCCCTGGAGCCGTGGGGCTTGTGATGGGGGCTTGTGGTGCAGGAGCCCCATGGAGGGGCTGGGGTTGGGGTGGGGAGAGAAGAGAGCAGGGTGTGCGTGGGGCAGGGTGTGCGTGGGGCAGGGTGTGTGTGGGGCAAGGTGTGCGTGGGGCAGGGTGCTCAGGATGCATGTGGGTTGTGGTGCTGCATGTGTTGTGGTGCTGCGTGGTTTGGGGTGCTGTGTGGGTCAGGGTGCTGCATGGGTCATGGTCCCATGTGGGTTATGGTGCTGTGTGGGTCTCGGTGCTGCGTGGTTCGGGGTGCTATGTGGGTCAGGATGCTGCATGGGTCAGGGTCCTATGTGGGTTGTGGTGCTGCATGTGTTGTGGTGCTGTGTGGGTCTCAGTGCTGCGTGGTTCGGGGTGCTATGTGGGTCAGGATGCTGCATGGGTCAGTGTGCTGTGTGGGTTGGGGTGCTAGGTGGGTTGGGGTGCTGTGTGGATTGGGGTGCTGTGGGGGTCGGGGTGCTGTGTGGAGAAGGGTGCGGTGGGGGGGGGGGTGCTGCATGGGTCAGGGTGCTGCATGGGTCGGGGTGCTGTGTGGGGCGGGGTCCTGTGTGGGGCAGAGTCCTGCATGGGTCAGGGTGCTGTGTGGGTTGGGGTGCTATCTGGGGCAGGATCCTGTGTGGGGCAGGGTCCTGCATGGGTCGGGGTGCTGTGTGGGTCAGGGTTGACTGCCTGGAGCAGGGTGCCCACAGGCCAGGGTGCTGGCAAAGGTTGGGGGCACAGCCCCACTCCCCGGCTGTGGGTTGTGCCCCAGGAGGAGCAGGGGGGGGTCCCTGTGGCTGCCCCCCCCCCAGGCTGGGAAAGCACCCACTCTGCTGCTGGGGGGGTTTTGCAGCGTCCCCCTGCCAAGCATCAAGGGGCAGGGGGCTGCTGTGGGATGGAGGGGATCCCCTCCACTGTGGGGTGCAGGGGGGCACCTGGCAGCTCCAGCTCTCCCACTGCCTTGGGTTCACCCTGGTCTGGAGGTGGGGATCCCAGTGGGGGTCCCAGTGGGGGTCCCTGCCTTGCACCATGGGGGTGACATGGGGAGTGTGGTGGGGGCTGGGCTGTCCTTGTCCCATCACATCTCCTGGCCCTGAGCATTCCCACTGCAGAGTCTGGAGCCCCCCAGCCCTTCTGTGGGGTGGCCCTTAGCGGGGCATGGTGGGGTCCAGGGGGGTGAGTGATGCTTGGGGCAGGGGAATGGGGGTTGCCCCCCAATCTCAGGCAGCTGATGTGGCTGGGGAGCAGCACAAGGCACAAGGAGCGTCAGCATCGCCGGAATCAGCTCAATGTCAGGAATTTCCTGCTGGGGAGAAGAATCCATGGCATGAACATGAAAGGACAAAAAAAGCTCATCCTGACCCCAAACGAGTCCCTGGGCTGGATGGGGAGGGCGGGGGGCAGTGGGCTCGGCTGTGGTCCCCCACTGAAGCCTGGCAGGAGGGTGACGGGAGGTGTTGGGTGGGTGGGGAGGATGGGGGGAAGGTGTCTAAGTGAGGCGCTGGGGGGTGGTCTGCAGCGAGGAGCCCCCCGGACCCAGCCCTGCCTGACATGTCTCCACTCTCCCGTTGCAGAGAGGACGGGGAAGGTGCTGGGGGAGTTCTGCCGGTGCTACCGGGAGCAGTACGGCGTCGCGCTCTTCAACAGCGTCCGCTATGAGATCGAAGGCAACGGGGGGCCGCAGGCACAGCTGCTCCACCGCAAGGTAAGAGCTCTGTCCCCAAGCCCAGCCAGCACGAACTGACGTCCCCCCCAGAGCTCCAGGCTCGTCCCCTCTCCCCGTCCCACCCTGCTGGGATGGATGTAGCCCCTGTGCCACTGGTCCAGCCCATCCCTGTGCCATCATGCACCCTTTGTGCAGCACGTGGGGCTCCCCAGGAAGGTTTTATTTCCCAACCCACGCAATGAGCACACCAACACACAGGGGCAAGGCTGGATTTTGGCTGCACCCCCCCATATATGCCATAGGTGTCAGGGCTGGCAGGAGCCCCCACGACCCCCGTGTGCTGGGGAAGCCCGAGCAGGACGTGCCAGGCTGTTGTCCCCCTGCTCCTGGGTGTGAGCGATGCTCCAACCCCACAGGAATGTTTGGGGAGAAGTAGGAAACCCCTGCCAGGTATCCTGCACCCCGCGGTGGAAGAGGAGGTGGCTCCGGGTCTGGTCAGCATCAGCCACGTGCCTCCTCCCTGGCAGAAGGACCCCACATGTCCCCCCATGGGGCTTGTTCCCTGCGGCTCCAGCACCCATGGACGGATCCTGCACTCCCCTCCTGGGGACCCCAGCATCCCCCCAAGGGGCTCCTCACTGGTAGACAGGGTTAGGGGTCCCTCCCTGGCCAGGTCGGTGGAACCACCATCCTGTGGGTGCTCCTTGGAAGCAGCAGGAGATGTGATTGCACATGGGGACGGGCTTCTGCTTTTATCCCGGGCTTAAAGGAGAGTTTTTTTAAGAAATCTAGAAATTGCATCCATGAGACCAGACTCAAGCCCTAGGTGCTCCCAGTGACTGTCCTTCTGCCCCAGCCATGAAGGTGACACCTTGCCCAGGCACGAGGACACGCCTGTGCTGCCTGCGTCGGGCAGAACAAAGGTCTGGAGCTTCCGAGCCGGGTGCCCCGTGTCCTCGGCATGGCGTCCCTTGGGTTCCTGGCAATTTGGGGGATGCCCCCAGCCCTCCCCGGGGGGGTTTGTCCCTCCCAGGGTTGGTTGCTTCATTAAAGAGCTCCAGCAAGCAGCCCAGGAATGTCTGGGGAAGGCGGCGAGGCGGGGAGGGCAGGGCGCCGGTGTCTGAACAGGACATTCCTCCTGCACCGCGTCCCCTCGGCTGCCACCCGTCCTCTGCCTCCAGCTGGATGTCCCGGGGGTCCCAGCACTGTGGGGACCCATGTGTCCGTGGGGTGGCTCTGTGAGGAGCTGGGGGAGAGCATTTTTTCTTCTGCACATTTATCCTCTAGATGGAAAACTGTTTCCTAGTTCCAGATACTGCTGCTGTTCCTATCTTCTGATCCAGCTCCCAGAAGAAAGGAGGTTATTCTTTACAAGTGGCCCTAAATATCAAAATATGGGTGAATTTATAAAAAAAGAAACATGGAGAGGAATGGAAGAACAATGAATTGTTATTTAAACTATCAAGTCAGACTGAAGAAAAAAAGAGTTAGTCTTTTTGTCTTTCCTTTTCCCTTTTTAGCATCATTAGTTAAAATGAAAACTTTATTGTAAGTGAATTATGTTAGAATATGGATTAGGTCTTCTTCCTTTCCTGTGTGATGGATTGTTCAGTAACATGGGGAGAGCATCTCCTCCACGTGGGCTTCGCCGTCCCCAAATATGCCCAAAAAACTCCTGCGGATGTCAGACAGATGCAGGATAGCATCCTCCCTGTCCCTGGGCAGGTCCAGCTGGAATCTGGCATTTGGGGTTTTTACATTTTATTTATTTTATTTATTTTTCCCATCTCTGGGGGGGGTGCGGTGCTCAGAGGCCGCTCCCACAGGGATACAGGGGGCTGGAGACTCCCCTGGGCAGGGGGGGNCCATCACTCTTTATAGCCAAGGTAGTTAAGATGAAAACTTTATTGTAAGTGAGTTATGTTAGAATATGGATTAGGTCTTCTTCCTTTCCTGTGTGATGGATTGTTCAGTAACATGGGGAGAGCATCTCCTCCACGTGGGCTTCGCCGTCCCCAAATATGCCCAAAAAACTCCTGCGGATGTCAGACAGATGCAGGATAGCATCCTCCCTGTCCCTGGGCAGGTCCAGCTGGAATCTGGCATTTGGGGTTTTTACATTTTATTTTATTTTATTTATTTTTTAACTTATTTTTCCCATCTCTGGGGGGGGGTGCGGTGCTCAGAGGCCGCTCCTGCAGGGATACAGGGGGCTGGAGACTCCCCTGGGCAGGGGGGCGACGGCTGGGCTGGGGTCCGAAGTGTGGCTCAGTGCCTGAAATGCCAGCGAGAGGCAGCAGTGACGAGAACAAGGAAGAAATATTTCTGCCTTTGGTCTTTCTAGCAGCCCAGGTGTCCCCAGCCAGCCATGGGGACAGCACACATCATACCCCTGACAACCTGAGCATCCTCTCTTCCCTCCAGGCCAAGCCCCAAGGCTGACACATCCCTGGCCCCGGCACTGCCCAGCTGGGCAATTTGGCACATACCTGCCAAATATTTTCTGGGGTGGTGCCGCCTGGCTGCCTCCCCTGGGCGAGGAGGGGACGATTACACTGCAGGGCTGGGGCTCCATCCCAGTGTTCCCCACCCCAGGCTCCCCCAGACCCACGTCGGGGCTTGGTCTGGGTTGTATTTCATCAGCAGCTGGTCCTGAGCAGCGGTTTTGAAGCGGATTTATAGGGGCTGGTTGTCCTTGGATGGGCCNCACCCCAGGGTTCTCCAGACCAACGTTGGGGCTTTATTTCATCAGCAGCTGGTCCTGAGCAGCGGTTTCGAAGTGGGTTTATAGGGGCTGGTTGTCCTTGGACGGGCCACCCCAGGGAGATGCTGCTGGGGACCCCCAGCTCTTGCTGTCCCCACCCCCACTGCTGGCCTTGGCTTCAGGCTCCCATCACTCCCGCTGGCCCCCAGCCCTGCAGCGCTGGCTTTGTGCTTTCTTCTCCCCCCTCCAAGGGCTTTGGGGAGCTGTGGGATGCTGTCAGGCTGTTGCTGAGCCGAGCTGCTCCCAGACCTCCCGACCATCCAAGGGGGTGCAGGGTGGGGGGTCTTGGGAAGAGCAGTGGGGTGAACTGGGAGATGGAGAGAGCAGGGAGAGGAGAGGGAGAGGTTCTGGTGCTGGGGCATGGTGTGACCCAAGACCTGGCTGGTCCCTCCTGACGGCCACCTGGGGAGGGGTCCTGGTGACGGATGGTGGGTGGCCACGGTGGGAGACACGGCCGCTGCATGCTCCCGCACTCACGAGAGCTCTCGGCTCTTGTTTATGTTCCTGGGATCATAAAAATTCTTGGGATAAATTCTTGGCTCGCTCAGCCAGCCTGTGTTTGGGATGGTGTGAACGCTGCCGGCGGTGCTGGCCAAAAGATGCTGGAGAGACGGGGAGGGGCTGCTCAGCCCTGTGTGGGGGGCTCAGGGGGTGTGGGGCGTCCTAGCATAGAATCACAGAAGAGTTTGGGTGGGAAGGGACCTTAAAGCCCACCCAGTGCCACCCCCTGCCATGGGCAGGGACACCTCCCACTAGCCCAGGTTGCCCAAAGCCTCATCCAGCCTGGCCTTGAACCCCTCCAGGGATGGGGCATCCACAGCTTCTCTGGGCACCCTAGGCCACTGCCTCACCCTCCACACAGGGAAACATTTCTTCCTCCATCACGTCCAGAGCATTTAAGCATCATCTAGTGCTGGGCTCTGCATGGTGGCTTCTTGCTTTTCCTCTTCCATGTCCTATCTGGGGACCGTGTGAGGGCAGGGCTGGGTCCCTGCCATCTGTGGCTGGGCTCTGACCCACGCCCTGGCTGGACCTGCTGATTGATGGCCATGACCGAGCAGTCCCATGGGTGCTTCCACCTGCCCCAGGCCAGGGAAATGGCAGCACTGGGGTTGGAAAAGCTGCTGGAGGGCCCAGGTCCCTCTGCTGAGGTTGGTGCATCTCCCAGAAAGGAGATGCTGGGGGCAGAGGTGTGACCACCACCATGGTGACCACCACCATGTGCACGTTCACTGCTGTGTGAGCAGCCCCTCTGAGGTTTTCTAGGGCCGTGCAAGTGGAAACCCCCAGATACACCCCTTCAGGCACCAACATTTGCAATGCTATAGGAGATCATCCACTGGTGAAACTGGAGACCCCCAGCATAGCCCCAGTGCAGAAAACCCACCCAGACCACCATGAGTGGAGCTTGCTGAGCTCCCTGTGGCTGTGGCCATGGGCTGGAGGGGTATCCAGCTTTCCCTGACCCCCCCCAGCCACCCACCGCCTGTCTGCTCCCCACAGGTCCCGCTGGAAGACCATGTCATCTACTCGGGCAACCTCTTCCAGTACATCGAGGAGAACAAGAAGTGGAGGAACCGCTTCTGCGTGGTCCCGCACAACTACGGCTTGGTCCTCTACGAGAACAAACTGGTGAGGGGCATCACCCTTCCACCCATCTCTGGTGGGCCCAGCGCCAAAGGGGGACACCCCAGCGCTGCGGTGGCCGTGCTCCCCGTCATCCGTGACCGTCTCTTTCTGCTCAGGCCTATGAGCGGGACATGCCACCCCGTGTCCTGGTCAACAGCGCTGGCTACAAGATCCTCACCTCCGTGGACCAGTACCTGGAGCTGGTGAACAGCAGCCTGCCCGGTGAGGGGTGCTGGTGGCTATGGGGCAAGGAGGGAGGCTTGGGGTCCCCTGCCCCCCCCATGCTGCTGAGCATCCCTTGGGGACCTTTGGGAAGGGGTGGTTTTGGGATGTGGACATCTCTGTGGACCTTCTGGAAGGGGTGGTTTTGGGGTGTAGCATTCCTGGACACCTGGAAGGGGTGATTTGGGGTGTAGCATCCCTCAGGACCTTTGGGAAGGGGTGATTTTGAGATGTGGACATCCTTGTGGGCCTTCTGGAAGGGGTGGTTTTGGGATGTGGACATCCCCGTGAACCTTTGGGAAGGAGTGATTTGGGGTGTAGCATCCCTCAGGACCTTTGGGAAGGGGTGGTTTTGGGGTGTGGGGCTGTAGGGAAGGAGAACATCCTCAGGTCCTGCCACAGCCCTCAGGGAAGGAAGGAAAATGTGTCTGTGGCTCTGTGCGAGCTGCCCTGAGCTGCTCCTACCACCCTTTCCCGGGGAGTGCTGGGCAAAGGCAGCAGCTCCTGCTCCTCAGCCAGCCCCCCAGGAGGACTGGCCCCCACCACCCCACCATCCTGATTTCCCTTTTGGAAGAACAAGGCTCTTTCCACCTTTTTTGCCAACATTTTTGCTAGAACTCGCAGCAAAGGCACTTGGGAAGGAGCTGAGGGGTCTTATGTGCCCCTGCTGCACCCCTAACCCCAATTGCTGGGGTGGGAAATGGACACTCCCCACCCTCCAGCATCCCCATCCCTGTCCTGCCCCATCCCCTTCTCAAAGCATCCTTCCCTCCTCCACAGGCGTGACACCCAAATCGGGGCACTCCCCCATCCTGAAGTGCCCCACGGATTTCCCCCTCATCCTCTGGCACCCCTACGCCCGGCACTATTACTTCTGCGTGATGACGGGGAAGGAGCAGGAGAAGTGGCGAGCGGTGTTCCAGGACTGCATCCGGCACTGCAACAACGGTGAGGGACACTGGGGCGAGGGGAACCGGGGGGTCCGGGCTGGGGAGAGCATCATCCTCCTGCTCTGGAGAGGGTACTGGGGACCCTGCGGTGGTTGGGTTTGGGGCCAAAGGGGATGATTTGGAGGTCAAGAGGAGGAATGGGCTGGGAGTTGTTGACCAGGTTGCCCAGAGAAGCTGTGGATGCCCCATCCCTGGAGGGGTTCAAGGCCAGGCTGGATGAGGCTTTGGGCAACCTGGGCTAGTGGGAGGTGTCCCTGCCCATGGCAGGCGGTGGCACTCGATGACCTTTAAGGTCCTTTCCAGCCCAAACCATCCTGTGATTCTGTGATCCCTGAGCATCTCATCCTCTCTCTGAGCGGAGGTGGGGAGCGGGAGGGATGCAGCTGCCCAGGGCACCCCTGTGCCCATCTCCATCCTGCTGCCCATAAGGACCGTGATGCTTGCACCGGGTCAGGCAGCGTTTGCCAGAGCTAGCACAGAGCCTGGCTCAAGAGATGCCCTTGATGTCTATTTTCCACCCCGAAGCAGAAAGTATTTGGTAATTAAAGTCATCCAAAGTCCCAGCCCCACCATCCCGCTCCCCGCCCTGGGGTGAGGGCAGCCGGGGCTGCGGGCGGGGGGTGCGGGGCTGCGGGGGGCCGGAGCAGAGGCAGGACCTGCTTCGCACGTCAGCGATCCTCTGGCAGGAAAACACGATTTTCCTGCTTGGCCGTGGCCTGCGTGCTCCTGGGCTGAGACCCAGGTCTCGGTGGTGCCTCGGGTGGTGAGAAATTTCCTGGGGAAGGAGGTGCCGGCACTGAAACCTGCCCAAAATCGTGTCTGTTAGTGGGGAAAGAGCGATGCTGCCTGGGTTTTAATTAGTATTTTCACTCCTGGGAGCTGCGTGTAGCCCCAGTTTTGCTGGAGCTGCTGTTTTGGGGAAGCAGAGTGATGGGGCTGAATCTGCACCCTGGGTTTCAGGTGGATTTTCCATCTTCCCGTGTTAGATTCAATCTGAAAATTTTACTCTTTCCCTTCCCTCTGGTGCTCCTTGGTGCAAAACACATCCATGGGCTGGGGGGGATCTGGGGCCACCCGAGCTTGTCGGGACGAGCATGTCCCCCCAGCCCAGCTGGGACCTGGGGTCCTTTGGGGGGTTCTGGATGCACTGACCCCCCCCCCCAGACGCTGATCCGCCTGGGATGCTGCTGGAGCATCCTTACTGCACACAGTCCAGCACCCCAGGACCCCTGTTCTTGCTGGCTGGACCCACAAAGCCGGGGCACTGCGACCAGAACCAGCTCCTAATTAAAGAGGAATCAACCTCTTGTACTAAGAAGGAGCCAATTTATTAATGTATTTATCTTTAATCTGCCCCCCTGGCTCCTGGTGCTGCCGTGGGAGAGAGGAGAGATGCGAGCCCCTCCGCTGCCCTGCTGCCAGCTGGGGTGGTGCTGTTAGATCCTCTCCTCCCTCTCCTCCTCCTCCTCAGCCTGTGATGAAGGCAGCTTGCAGGGGTGGGCACTGCTGGGTGCTTTGTCTCTGCAGCCTGGCTTTCTCTGTGAGCTGTTTTTTCCCTCCCCAGCTCCATTTCTGCCCCTCGCTGCTCTTGCAAGGTCCGAGATACTGTTTCAAATCCCATGAAAGCTCTTTTGTTGTCGTTGAGCAATTTTTTCTTTTTTTTTCCTAAATTAGCAGCTCTGTTTCTGCCTCCGGTTGTGATCAGTGTGGGAATTTTCCCCTCCCTTTCACAGACTATATTTTGTAACACCAGCGCTTCTGTAAGGACCAGGGACGCACAACATCATTCCTCAGGCGGGAGGTGTCCGGCCGGGTTTCCCCAGAGCCTGGGTGCCCTTGGCTGCTCCAAGATGGTCCCTTGCCCTGAGTAGTGACACACAGGGCTGGAGCAACACCCACCCCGCTGGCTTTCCCCCTAGAGCAGGCAGGCTGCCCTGTTCAGCTGTGTTTTGGGCAAAAAGCAGCTTCAAATTCACATTTCTTCAGCACTGTTTCCCCAGCAAGAGATTATCCTGTGCTGTGGGTGGGATTTGGAAAAGTCGCACTGTGGCATCGCTCTGCGGGGTTGGGTGCTCCCATCCCACGGGGCTCCATCACCCCGGAGCCTTCCCGGGGTATAGTCCAGCCTTGGGTGGGTTATCGGGGTGCAGGGACAGGACGAGGGGGAACGGTTTGAAGCTGCAAGAGGGGAGATGGAGATGAGATGTGAGGAAGAAATGTTTCCTGTGCGGGGGGTGAGGCAGTGGCCCAGGGTGCCCAGAGAAGCTGTGGATGCCCCATCCCTGGAGGGGTTCAAGGCCAGGCTGGATGAGGCTTTGGGCAACCTGGGCTAGTGGGAGGTGTCCCTGTCCATGGCAGGGGGTGGCACTGGATGGGCTT
>VZTO01007237.1:12120-24245 GCA_013400615.1 Syrrhaptes paradoxus
CCCTGGGCTCAGTCCCATCCTGCTTCCCTCCTGCCAGGGCTCTGGGTGTGGGGAGGGGAGTTGGGGTTCTGGGGGGGGGGTGTCACTCCCAGGGGTGTTCCTCTCTGGCTGGCAGGCACCAGGGCAAGCTGGGATGAGGCTGGGACACGTGTGTGACATGTGCCAGCAGGCTTCCAGGCTGTCCTGCATGTCCGCTGTCCCCATCTTTTCCTTCTCCTCCTCCCCATGGGATGGGGCTCCCAGCACCCTGCCCTTCCTGATGGGTGCTGCGGGAAGGTGGGGGCCACATCCCAGCCCCCCTCGTGCCTGTGTACCCCCACAAGCCCTGCTGCAGTGACTCAGGGTGGTGACATCTCAGGGACAGCCTCCCCCGGGCTGGCTCGGGGATGCGGCCGTGACTCACCCCTGACGCCTCTCGGGCGCTTCTTCCCGAGCTGCCTCACTGCCTGCCGGGCCCCCCCTTTCCTCCAGCCCCCCTGGATGTGCCATCTTGTGGTGCTGGGGGGGCTCCCTGGGCNTGCGGCCGTGACTCACCCCTGATGCCTCTCGGCCGCCTTCCTCTTCTTCCCGAGCTGCCTCGCTGCCTGCCAGCCCCCCCTTTCCTCCAGCCCCCCTGGATGTGCCATCTTGCAGTGCTGGGGGGGCTCCCTGGGCCCTATGCAGTGGTGGGGGGGCACTGAGCCCCCCATCCTGCCAAGCCCCCATCTCCTGGGTCCATGTACGCCGTGGGGGTCACTGAGCCCCCCCCACTGCTCAGTCCTCACCGAGTCCCCCCATCCTACTGAGACCCCCCCTCCTGGGTCACCGTGCGCCATGGGGGGGTCACTGAGCCCTCCATCCTGCCGAGACCCCCCCCTCCTGGGTCATCGTGCGCCATGGGGGTCACTGAGCCCCCCATCCTGCCGAGCCCTCGCTCTCCTGGGTCACCGTGCACTGTGGGGGGGTCACTGAGCCCCCCCATCCTTCCGAGCCCCCCGGCCTGGGTGCCTGTGCTCCTCCCAGCTCTGGAGGGGCTCCATCTGTGGACAGAGTGGGATTCCCCCTCCAGGCACTGATGTGTCTGGGAGACTGCTGCCCCCCACCCTGACAGAGACAGAAGCAGCTTGGGGTGGGCTGCCCCAGTCCCAGTGACACCCCCGGGCTCCTTGCCTGGGTCCAAGGGTGTGGGGGACGCGCAGGACCCCTCATGAAGGTGGGCTGGGGGTGCTGCAGGGAGCTTTCCGTGTCAGGCTGCTCACCTGTGTCCTCCCCCCCGACCGCCCCCTCCCCAGGGATCCCGGAGGATTCCAAAGTGGAGGCTCCAGCCTTCACGGACGCCGTCCGCATGTACCGCCAGGCGAAGGAGCAGTACGGCACCTGGGACATGCTGTGCGGCAACGAGACCCAGGTGAGGGCCTGGCCCCCGCCCAGGGTGGGGTGTCAGTGGGGAGAACAGGCTGAGCAGGGTCCCCAAAGTGTCCCACCTTCGCAGGTGCTGAGCAACCTGGTGATGGAGGAGCTGCTCCCCGAGCTGCGGACCACCATCGGCGCCCGGCTGAAGGGCAAAGCGCCGGAGCGCCAGCGGACCTGGATCCAGGTGTGGGACCGGGGCTGGGGGGGACACACGCCATCCATCGCCTGCCCTCCCCCTGCTGCTGCCTCCTCCCTTCCCCACCGGGCTCAGTGCCTGCCTGCTTTCCTGCCTGTCGCAGCCGTGTCCCCAGTGTCACCCCCCTCTCCTGGCCCCGGCCGAAGAATTTGTCCTTATTCTCCAGTGCAGCTTTGTAAAGCTCCTTGTTGTGCCCCTGCCCGTCCCCTCCTGCGCTGCCGTGTCCCTGGGGCCAGGGAAGCAAACAGGAGGAAGCCCAGCCCCGGAGCAGAGCCCGTCCCGGCTATATTTAGCGAGATATTTTTAGATCAGCGCAGGCTAAATCCAGCCCAGACCCTTGCGAAAGACCAAGGGCTCTTCAAAACTGCCTGTTAAAGTCTTAAAAGCCAATTGATGATTACCACCAGGCTCGTAATGTGCCTCTGGAGCAGCCTAACACCGCACAAACACCACTTTTGCCGGAGCTGTGGGCTTAGCTGCAAAGCTGGGAATCCCAAGGGAGAGAGGGAACGGCTCTGCCTCCCACGAGCACCGAAATCACGGTGTTTGGCCGCAGAGTGAGCGGGGAGCCTCAGAGAGCGGCTCTGTCCCACTCACGGGGTTATCTCTGAGAGCCCAGGCAGGATGAGCAGGGCAGGGCACAGCTTTCAAACGGGGGCAGGGGCTCTCCTGCCCAGACTGCCAGAATCCTAGGACCACCAGTATCCCCAGACCACCAGTATCCCCGGACCACCAGCATCCCCAGACCACCAGCATCCCCAAACATCCAGCATCCCCAGACCACCAGCATCCCTGGACCACCAGCATCCATAGACATCCAGCATCCCAGATCTGTAGCATCCCCAGACCTGCACCATCCCTGGACCACCAGTGTCCCTGAACATCCGTCATCCTCACACATGCCTAGGCCACCTTGTCTGACAGAGGCAGCACTCAGCGCTGTGTCCCTTGGGCACCACTTTGAAGCAGCTTCTGCTTCATCTCACCCAGTTCGGGGGGTCCCTGGTATCCCAAGTCCAGGCGGTGAGGAGGGGTCCGGTCAGGGCATGGGCAAAGGCTGGGCAGGTCCTGCAGGCAGCTGGTGCTGGAGGCGGTGGCTATGGGAGGTGGCAGGAGGCATGGGGGGAAGCTGACCCCCCCATCTGTCTCTTGGCAGATCTCAGATGCCGTCTATCGGATGGTCTACGAGCAGACCAAGGCCCAGTACGATGCCGTGATGGCCAAGTGTGAAGAGGAACGGCCCCAGCTGGAGAGCACCATCCGCACGGACATGGACCAGATCATCACCTCCAAGGAGCACTTGGCCAGCAAGATCCGAGGTACAGCCCCACGGGGAGATGGAGGGACGTGGATGTGCGTCACTGTGTCCGTGAGTGGCTCCTGGTGTGGCATCACCACCAGTGTGGCTGTCCTGGGGCTCAGCGTGGCTCCTGCCAGCATGACCTGGGAGCCCTGGGGAGATGCCAGTGGTGTCCAGGGTGCACGTCCTCATTGGCATTGTCCCAGGAGGTGGGGGACAAGGTGGGAAGTGACCCTCCAGGCAAGGCAATGGGGCAGGAAGGGGTTCAATACAGATCGAGGACCCCTTGCAAGAACCCCTGGTGGTGTCCTGAAAGTCTGGGAGAGCTGTCCTGGAGGGACCTGGGGAGGGGGGCACATCCACCTCCCTGGGGAGGGTCTAAGACCTGATTTGAAGAGCTGGAAGGGCAGAGGAGGAGCCTCACCATGCTTATCCCTGCTCTCTGCCCAGCATTCGTCCTCCCCAAGGCAGAGGTCTGCGTCCGTAACCACGTCCAGCCCTACATCTCCTCCATCCTGGAGGCCCTGATGACCCCCACCAGCCAGGGCTTTGCCGAGGTGCGGGAGGTCTTCTTCAAGGAGGTGACGGACATGAACATGAACATTGTCAACGAAGGTGGCGTGGAGAAGCTGGCAGAGGTGAGACCTGGCGCTGCTCCTTGCTGGCTTGGGGGTGGTGGGACCAGTCCTGCTGCCGTCCTTGGTGTGGATGGCACTGGGGACCCTGGGCTGGGAAAATCCATGGTGACGAAGCCCATGTGGGGTGGCACGTCCCATCCCTGAGCACATCCTGCCCTGCTGAGCTTGGGTTTGTCCCCAGTACATGGAGAAGCTCTCCCACCTGGCCTTCCACCCCGTCAAGATGCAGTCGTGCTACGAGAAGATGGACCAGCTCAAACTGGAGGGGCTACAGCAGCGGTTTGACGTCTCCAGCACGTCCGTCTTCAAGCAGAGGGCCCAGATCCACATGAGACAGGTGGGATGGGGAGCGGGGTCCCCGCGTGTCCCCCTGGGGGGAGTGCAGAGGGCTGGGGAGCCCAAGCTGGTCCAGCCCAGGCAGGAATGTGGCTGGGATGTGTGTCCTGTCTCGGGGACCTTCATGTCATTGGCACTCAGCTGAGGGTGTGGGATGCCATCCCCTTGGGTCTGGAGCCCGGGCGGGGGGGTGGCCATGGGTGGGTGGCAGGGTGGGACACCCTTCCAGCATGGACTCAGCACCCCAGCTTGGGTGTCACGGCTCAGCTGCCCCTTGGCCACCCAGCCCGCTGGCCCCAGCAAGGCCAGTAGCACAATTCTGGGGTCTGATCCAGCCAAACCTGGAGTGGGGTGTAGAAGGAGGGGGTGCAAACCAGTTTTGGGCACCCTACTCCCCCAGCACCCTCCATCCTCAGGGGGGACCCCATGGGTGCCACATGGGGATGCTGGGGACCTTGCCAGTGTGACAGCTCAGATGGGTGTGGCAGTGCCCCTAAAGGGCACCCTGCCCACCCCCTGGTTGGTCCCTTTGGGTGTCCTGTCCCCCCACCCTGGTGCTGACCGTCTGCCTCTGCTCCCAGCAAATGGACGATGCCGTGTACACCTTCGAGACGCTGCTCCACCAGGAGCTGGGCAAGCTGCAGGGCAAGGACGACCTGTGCAAATCCATCCAGCGCATCCTCGAGAGGGTGCTCAAGGTGAGGGCGGGTGGGTCAGGGCGTTGGTGGCCTTTGGTGGCCTTACTCCAAGGGCCAGCAGCCCAGGGAATTGGCCAGGAGTGACCTTGCTCATTTTAACAGAAATCTTCTGGGGAAAAGGAAGAAATGTTTCCCTGTGCGGGGGGTGAGGCAGGGGCCCAGGGTGCCCAGAGAAGCTGTGGATGCCCCATCCCTGGAGGGGTTCAAGGCCAGGCTGGATGAGGCTTTGGGCAACCTGGGCTAGTGGCAGGGGTCCCTGCCCATGGCAGGGGGTGGGGCTGGATGGGCTTTAAGGTCCCTTCCAGCCCAAACCATTCTGTGATTCTATGAAAAACTTCTCTATATGGAGACTTTTTTCGTGCATTTTGCTGAGATGTGGGGCAGGCAAGTGGGAAATCACCTGGAGGAACCCGGTGCCTTGTGTACCATGCTCTGACCATGTGTAAAAGCCACCTGGGGTTCAGAATGTCCCCAAAACCCTTCTGCAGACAGCGATGGAGGAGCTGGCTCCTGCCTGGGCTCACATGCCTGCAGAGAATGAGGGGCAGAGGAACCTGCTCATGCTGTGCAAATGGGGTGGGGGGTGGCTGTGCCCATGGCAGGGTGCCCTCGTCACCCTGGGGGTGCTCTCCCTCCACCCACAGAAATACGACTACGACAGCAGCACCGTGCGGAAGAAGTTCTTCAGGGAGGCTCTGCTGCAGATCACCATCCCCTTCCTGCTGAAAAAGCTGGCACCCACCTGCAAGGGGGTAAGATGGGAAGCTTTGGAGTGGTGGGAAAGGACACTGCCCCTGTGGGGGGGCTGGAGCATCCCTCCCTCCTGTCCCCCCCCAGCTGAGCCGCCTCTCCCCCCATGGCAGGAATTGGCCAAGTACCAGGAGCTGATCTTCGAGGACTTTGCCAGCTTCATCCTGGTGGAGAATACCTACGAGGAGGTGGTGCTGCAGGCAGTGATGAAGGACATCATGCAAGGTAGGGTCCCATGGCACCTGGGGGGCTGGACACCCCCAGCTCTGAGCCCCGCGGGGGGCTCCAGCACCTTGGGGTGGGTGCTGGGTGCAATTGGTGAGAGCTGAGCCTGGGATCAGCAGCAGCTCAAGGGACTGTGGAGGGTGCTGGGGGGTGCATGAGGAGGGGTGACCCCCCTGGAGTGTCCTGGGGGCTGTACAGGGAGGGGAGTGACCCCGTGCAGGGTGCAGGGGAGACTGTATGAGGAGGTGTGACCCCGTTCTGGGTGTTGGGGGGTTGTGTGAAGGGTGTGGTGACCCCATGCAGGGTGCTGGGGGCTGTAGGAGGAGAAGTGACCCTGTGGGGGGGTTCCTGGGGGCTGTAGGAGGAGGGGGTGACCCTATGAAGGGTGCTGGGGACAATATGGGGAGGGGAGACACCTTGTGCTGGGTCCTGGGTGCTGTACAAGGAGGGGTGACCCCATGCAGTGGCTGTACCAGGAGCATCTTTCCCGCTGTCCTTCCTGCTGGCAGGACTGGGGGGGTGGGATGCTGACCCTCCCCTGCCTGACCCCAGACCCCTCTCCCTGCACCCTGGACCCAAGGAGGGGACTGGGAGGGGTGGCCGAGCCACCCCGGTGCTGCCCCGTGCCCCCAGCCCATCTGCCGTCTCTCTGTCCGTCCCCAGCTGTGAAGGAGGCGGCGGTGCAGCGGAAGCACAACCTGTATCGCGACAGCATGGTCCTGCACAACAGCGATCCCAACCTGCACCTCCTGGGCGAGGGCGTCCCCATCGACTGGGCTGAGGAGCACGGCGGGCACCCCGACACCGAGCCAGCCCCCGACAAACGCCGCCGGGCCAAGCAAGTGGTGTCGGTGATCCAGGACGATGAGGGGGTCCTGCCCTACGAGGTGGGGGCCGAGGGGCTGCTGCAGCCCCGCTCTCCGGAGCCTGGGGCACCCCCGAGCTCCCCGGATGGGGTGCGGGAGATCCGGGAGGCACTGGCCAAGGAGAGCGTCGGGGACGGCGGCGAGGCGGAGGAGCGGCTGACGAACGGTACCAACGGCCGTGCCCCTGAGGTGGTGGCAGGGTCTGTCCCAGGGGATGTCCCCTCCCAGGGGCTGGCCAGCGAGGGGGTGCACTGTGCCACACCGGCATCGCCTGCACCGGGAGGTGACGTCCCAGCAGGGGCTGGGGAGCCCCACACCGTGCCACCATCAGCTGCACCCAGAGCTGATGTCCCATCAGGGGCTGGGGTCCGACATGCCACACCGGTGTCACCCAGCCCTGAAGCTGAGGTCCCATCAGAGGCCAGGGTGCAATGTGTCACACCAGCATCACCCATCCCTGGAGCTGATGGCCCGTTAGGGGACAGGGTGCCCCACGCCACACCAGCATCACCCAAACCCAGAGCTGATGATGTCCCATCAGGGGCTGGGGAGCCCCCCACCACACCAGCATCACCCGGAGCCGAGCCCCTGTCCCCGCCTGCCGGGATGGCTTGCCACCAGCCCAGTGACAAGGAGACGGGCGAGGAGGTGACCCCCCTGGGTGGCGAGTGCAGCCCCCCACAGCCCGCAGGCACGACGGAGAGCAGCGAGGGGGTGCAGACTGAGTTCTAGCCCCCGGACCACCCCCACCATGGACTGGCCCCGGTGACCCTTGGGGTTGGGGTCTGTTGCGCTTCCAGGGATGGAGAACGGCGCCATGGGAGAGGGAGGGGATGGGAAAGACGGAAAGACTGAGACCTTATTGCCTAGCCAGGGTGAGGGGGGGGTCCCTGCTGCTGCATGGGGCTGGCCACAGCCCATGGTCCTACTGGGTCGGACTGGGGGAGGCCCCCGGCCCGGCATGGGGCACCCCCTGCACTCTGCTCTGTCCTTCTTCTGCCTTATTCTTGTCTACTGAAGAGATGCTTTATTTCCACCCCCCCCACCCCTCCACAAAGTGTCTGTGGCTGGTGGGGGGGCTGGCATGAACCCCACTGTGGGTGGGCGTGGGAGATGCTCTGGGGTCATCCTCTGCCCCAACCCAGGGGGGTCCTGGGAGCCTGCCCATCACCCAGCCAGCTCTGGGAGCACTGGTGGGAGCAGGGGGCATGGGGGGGCGGGAAATGGAAAAACATGACGGTAGCCATGGGCACAGGGGGGCTACAGAAATAAATAGTGGGGGGCTCAGACCGCTGCTGATGGGGCCAGAGCTGGAGGTGAGCTCATGGCACCCAGGCTGGGCTCACAGCACCCAGGCTGGGCTTATGCCACCCAGCACCCACCCCTGGCCACCCTCGCCCCAGCATCTTCTAGCAGCTATTTAAGTTCAAAATGAAAACTCGGAGGGGAAGGCAGCACTTGCAGAATGTCCCCAGCCTTCCCCAGCAGGACTGGGCTGTCCCCAGGCTCGCTGTGCAGTGGAGGGGGGCGGTCCCAGCTCCCCAGCATCGTGCCCGGATGGTTTCTGGCTCTTGGGCTTTGCAGGTTTTGGCACCTGCGGTGACAGTCACGCACAGAGCTGGTGCTGTAGGGTTTGCTGGCACCCCAGCAGCCCTGCCTGCCTGGGGGGGGCAGGACCCACGCAGCCCCCCTGCAGAGATGCTAAAAGCCCCTGAGCTGGTGGGGGGAGCGGGGGTGTGGCAGGACTCGAGTGTGAGACACGTGTTGGGGACCAGCACCCCGACACCCGCCTGTATTTTAGGTGCCGTTTCTGACTCTGAGGGGGGGGGGTGCCCAACTGGATGCCCACAGGGAGGCCCCCCCCCCACCCAGTGCCTTGCTTTGGGAACTTAAAACCTGTCTCTTCCAGGATATTTTATTAAGAAAGTTATACAAATGTTTAAGAGTATGCTTATAATAATTAATAAAATGGAAAAGCTTTATTTAAAGCCAGAGGAGACTGTTCTCATTCCTGAACCCCCCCCACCAGAAGGGTAGGGCTGGGGGACCCCACTCCCACTGGGACCAGGGGATGTCACATCCTAGGACCACCCCCCACCATCACAACCCAGGATCTGAACGACTGAGATGATTTTATTAAAAGGGGGGGGGGGGTCCCGAGGAGGCAGCAAAAGGCACCAGCAGCAGCTTCCCCTCGGCACGGCCACACCGACGGCTGGAGGGGCTGCTCCCACCCCATCCCTGAAGCACAGCAGGACCCCCATTATCCCCCAAAGGCACTGTGTGAAGAGGGGCTCGGTGCAGGGCAGCTCTGGGCAGGGGGGAACTGTCCCCAGCGTGTCCCCTTCCCCAGCAGGTCACTGGACCATTTCCATTCCAGCCAGGAAGAACATCCCCCCCCAAAAAAAAGTGGGGGGAGAAAGGAAATGCCCAGCACCGCCCACCGTCATCACCCCACCAAAGCTCCCTGAGAGCTGAGGGACAGCCACCAGCCGAGGACGGTGGCAGCGTGGCAGAGCCCGCATCGAGCGTCCCCGCAGCAAGTCCCTGGGGTGCTGCGTCCTGCACAGCACGGGGACAGTGACAGACCCAGCAGAAGTGACAGCAGCTAATCCAGGCGAAGTAGCAGGAGGTGTGGAGCCTGTCCCCCACCATGCCGGGGGGGTCCTAGCCCCGGCCGAGCAGGGGGTACACCACGAAATAGCCCAGCGTGGAGCCCGCGATGGCCCCCAGGAAGATCCAGGCGTTGTAGGACATGACGGCCAGCATCACCATGTACCCCAGCACCACCTGCGCCACGTGGAACAGCGTCTGGCCCACGTGGTACCCAAACCAGCTGGGGAAGAGGAAGGGAAAGCCATCAGCAAGGGGCTGGGACATCCAGCATCTCCCTGTCCCAGCATCTCTCCACCCCAGCATCCCCCTGCCCCGGCATCCCCCCGTCCCAGAATCCCAGGGATGGGTTTGGGGAGTGGGGAGAGGGATGAGGGCTGCAAACAGCAGCACAGGGGGAAATCCTGCTCCCAAGGAACCGGGAGGATGTGCTCAAGGGATTGGCAGTAAGAGCAGCCTCAGGCACGGTTTGGGATTAAATACAAGAGGAAAAACCCAGGGCTTGGCTCCACTGGCTCGTGCTGGGAAGGAAACGCCTGGACCAGCCTTGTGAGCCACTGCTTGTGCCTGTCCCCAAACCACGAGGACTCTCCTGCACCCACAGGGGCTGGGAGCATTGAAGGCAGCAGTAAAACACCCTGGACATCCCCCAAAATAACTGAAGGGGCTGGCATGTCCCCAGGGCCACCTCCCGAGGCTGTACCCACAGCCTGTTACTCCACGACCGCCTCTTTACACCCTTTCCCCCCTCTTGCACTGGCCCAGGGGTCACACTTGTGTCCCCTCACCCCGCCCTGTCCCCACCGGGGGGATGCAAAGGGGTCCCTGCGGTACCTGCCCTGCGCAGGGCCGGTGTCCCCGTCCTCGGGCTCCACCAGCGACTGGTGGCTGAGGCTGCGGGGCAGAGCCAGCAGCGCCCGCCGCAGCAGCACCGCCTTGCCCATCTTCACCGCCTCGTACAGCATCGACAGCAGCAGGACCACCAGCACCGACAGGGCCATCCCTGCACGAGAAACACCCCGCTGCTGCCAGCGCCGCACGGAGAGGGGGCTTGGGGGACAAGTGGGGTGGGGGGTGCAGTGGGATCTGGCACGGAGAGCTTGAGGACATCCATGGGATGAGGCAGAGGGGATGGATAGCTCCTGGGATCAGGCTGGAGCGACAGGCAGTAGGTTTGGGAAGCGTTGGGAAATGGTTTACTTAGCCCAGTCCCCCCTATAAATTCCTAGGGAGTATTTCTGGGTGTGGGGGGAGCTGCTCTGAAAAAAATAAGAGTCTTTGCATCGACTCCACAAAAAAGTGGAGGTTAAAATATGATGCTGCAATAATAATTTTAAAAAAATAAAGTGTAAAAGGAAAGGGGAAGCAGAGCCATCACTGAGCGACTGGGGGGGCTGGCAGGCCTGGGGGGGATGCTTTCCACACCTCCTTGCCTGCTGCTCTCGGTGTGGGAGGATGGAGCCCTGCCCGTGGCATCACCAGGGCAAAAAGCAGGGTTTGGGTCAAACAAAACCAGGCAGTGCCCTCCCAGCCGTGGGGTGAGCGGAGTGGGGAGCCCATCATAGCTCTGCTCTGACCCCCCCCATACAGCAAGTGCCCCAGGGCCCTGCTCTCCCCCCTCCAGCCCATCTCTGCTCCTGCCAGAAATGCAAAGCCCCTTGTTATTTCTCTGCCTCGCATCGTTTTTGCCGGCTGGGAAGCACGGATGGAGAGGGACGGATGGATGGATGGATGGATGGACAGACGGGTGCCTCAGGGCTGGGCTGGGGCTGGCAGCCTACCTGTGGGGCTGTGGACACTCCAGAAGTCAAAAAGCAGCACTGCTGTGTCCGAGAAGTAGAAGGACATCTGGAAGAGAGACCAAGGAAAGGGCAGTGCTGGGAACCGGCGTGGGGTGATGGGGCAGAGGGGGGCTGGGGTGCCCACATCTTCCCTGGGTCCATGCACCCCCACCCCGAAGGGCTGAGCCCCAGTGCTCAGCTGGGGTTTTACCAAATGATGTAATTTTTTTTCCCCCCCTCAATTCCTGAAATAGGAAGAGGAACTTGCAGTGACCAGGCTTAACTCTTCCCCTGCCTCCCAGCAGGACAACATCACCCCTAGCAGCAGCTCCTGGCTGTGGAGAAAAAGCCAGAGGTTACCCCTGCGATAAAGAGAGATGAGCCCAGGACTTCATGAGCCCAGATTTGAGAGGGGAAGGTCCAAAGAAGAGAGATGGAGGCTGTCGTGCCTCCCAGGGGTTTCTCTTGCATTGCTGGGTCCGGCCAAAGCACCCAGAGCCACAACTGTGACCCCTGCAGATGGGCTCCGGGGTGATTTGCCCNCAAAGGGCTCGTTCCCTCTCCTCTGCCGCACCGACCCAGCTCTGCCCATGTGTACCCGCCGTTACCGACACCAGCAGATGCAGCCTCGGCCAGAAATACCATCCCATAACCAGCGTCCAGCCGCAGCCCGGCTCTAATTACACCGTTACCCAAAGCACACCAGCACGTGTCACTGCCTCACGCTTTTAAGCTTCCTTTGGCAACAGATTAATAACAATTAGCCTTCAAACGAAGCTTTTTCTCCTTCGCAGGCTTCACCCACAAGCCTGCATCACCACGTAAGGAGAAGGTAACGTTATTTTAGGGACAGAGGACAGAAGTGACTGGCAGAACATCCCTTCACTGTCTCCCAGCATGGCTGTGATGCCCAAACGATGCTCCTTGGGTCAACAGCCCCCTCGCTCCTTTCCCTGCTGCCACAGCCATGATTTCTCCAAATACATCACCCCAGGTTGCGACGGTCAAGAGGGCAAGTCCTAAAAATCTCAGCACTCTTTGCAAGAGGGGAATCACACAAAGTGACAAGCCCAGGGATACTGTTTGGAGGGACACGGTCCTGTCCTCACCCCCCTGCCCACGCAGCAGTGATTCAGCGGGCGCCTGGGGAAGGCTGCACCCAGCTCCTCCTCTGCACCTTGCAGGTATTTCCACACGCAAATAAAGCTGCTGGAAAACATCCTGCCTCTGCTCACGTGCGTTTATTTAGTTGCTTAATCCGCTGCAGTTTTGGGGTCATTCTTTGCGGTTAAGTGAAAACCCAGAGGTGTCTGCACGGAGCAGTGCCGGG
>VZTO01007238.1:0-78171 GCA_013400615.1 Syrrhaptes paradoxus
TGAATTTATGACAGGAAAATCTGCTTAGGACAATTAAATGCAGACACCATTTCTGCAGTTCAGGAACTACCTGAGCCACAGATGGCTGGAAAGTATTCTGCAGAATATACCAGCATACAATATCCCTATCTACTTGTTCTGCTCTCTTGTACTTTCATTAGGCATCTGGTACTGGCAAGTGCTGAAGAGAGAATCCTAGCCTTGACAGAGGTGTGGTCTGTCTCCATATGGACATTCTTATGTTCTTATATCAATCTGCATGTGATTTGGTAAATGGGAAATATATGTGCTCCTTTTTAAAATTTCTTTAATTATTAACTCATTCAGAATACATATAAGATGAAAGCTCAGAATGGCCGCTTTTTTGGAAGACCTGCCCTATGAAATCGGCAGAGATCTGATAAGGCCTTAATAATATGCAGCAATTTTATACTTTATTTCCTTCAGTTTTTGTAATAGTAAATACCATCTCCTTAATTTTGCCGATTTTTCATAAATAAAGACTTGCAGTGATTTTGTTGGCAGCAGTGGATCCTATTTGAACAAGTCCAGGTCAGGATTTTTTGCTACAGTAATGTGTGTACTCTTCAATGGAAACACACTAGGTCACGTTCGTGGTCATGTTTCCAAAATTGGATGATCAAATAGTCACTCCGTTTGTTTTTATCCAAATTGGCTTCTATGACATTTACATTCATGCTTTCAGAAAGAGGAAATTTTGGATGGAATGCATGTAAAGTTCTAAATCATATGTATTTTCCCAGTGTAACATATACATGTACCAAAGTTTTGGCATTCATCACTTGTAATGGAAAATGAAATTACACACAGCTTTGGTTTAAACAGGTTAAGAACATAAGGCAAACATACGTTGTCCATAAACAGGATTTCCTATTGAAGTCCACAGGATTATGCTGGACTTCCTTAGATGGTTTTGTAAATCCTAATTAGCCTATAAATATCTTTAATAGCATAAATATTTGTAAATCTAGTAAATTCGCAAAACTGTAAGTCTGGCCAACCAGCACAATTTCAGAGAGCAGGCTAGAACTCCTGATTATCTGTACCTAGCTACCTGTTTATATTTGTAAAACATATTTGTTTTACACAGATTTGTTTTAATTTGTGAATAAAATAGTTCAGTGAAAAGGCAGCTTTCATCTGAAAATTGAAATTTAATTAGATTTTAATGACATTTATGCAGATATATGGATAACTCCTTAGAATCTGATGGAAACAAGTAAAATTGCATCCACATAGCCAGTTAGAGACACTATGTCTTATCTAATTTACTTGAAGTGAGCAAAAACTAATTTGTATAGACAAATGGTTCACTTTGATTTTATTGTCACATCAGGGAAATCAGATAGGAAGGAAAGTAAAAATATAACTTTTAATGGAAAAGAATGTCCTTTTACTTTTTTTGCTATCCTTAGGAATAATTTTGAAGAAAGTTCCAAACATTAAATTTGTCCACAGAAAGTCACTGAGGTTTTTAAAGCTTATCGTGAAACTAGACAAAAGTTAATTTCGCTAACTGAAAATTGCAAGGTCTTTAAATACAATTATATTTAAGCCAAAGCAAAGCACTAAACTTTTTTATGAGGCAATAATTTGGCTCCCAGGTGGATAAACTATCAGGCTGATGGATAGTTAGATTACTACAAAGACAGAATCAGACATCTGCCTGGTAAAGCAGTTGACAACTCATCATATTGGCACTGTGATAGAGGTCTTTTGGAATCTGTTTTCTCAAGTGGCAGAACACAAGTAAATGGTTGAATACAAAGAGAAAAAGTGTCCAAATGGGTGGTGGTTGAAAAGGCTTGGGAGCCAAAACTGAGCAAATTAAAAAAGCTATCTTTATTTTGCCTAACCTAGCAAGCTAATGTAGGTGATCTCAATTTCTGTGCCAGAAGCATGCGAGAAAGAATTGTGATACCTAATTGATATCTACTTGAAATAATATCAACCCAATGATTCTCTAACCCTATGACCAGGTTTATGATTACAGCTTTCACCACCAGACTGGAGTGATTTGAAATGTGATTCCACTGCCAAGAAACTCTGATCACCATGCCCCATGGCATTGTCAAAATACCTTCACATCTACATCACATAAGTTTAAGTGGCTTTGCATGACTTAGAGCATTTTTTTTTGGTAATACATTGTATTTCTTCTTCTGGCCTGTATTTCATGCAGCATAACTTATGCTGGTCTTTTAAGTCCTCAGAATGTCACTGCTGTTTAAGTAAGAAGTTTCAATCCCTGGAGCCTTCCAGAGGCTGAAAATTTTTCATAAAATATTAAGTCAATTTCAAAACACAAAAAGCTTGTAAGATGCCCAGTGGACAAATTAAAACAAGAAACAGAAGACTAGCTTCTATCTATAAATAGTTTTCTGAGCTTTCTGAGCTCTACCCTGCTCTATTAGGAAACATCAACTGAACATAAAATGTTCCTTGAGGAGAAAAATGCAGTCTTCTTGTTTCTGGACTGGCACTTAGTGCATGGCTATGTGGGATGACAAAGTGACAGGGAGAGATGTGTGAGCTTTCTCCAAATGAGTTGAGTTAGCAAATTCAAGTTAATTAGCTGAGCTAGTTGATCTGCATTAATATTAGTTATCCGAGATAAGTGTCTTTGACTGGACAATAGTCTGGACTAATATACCCGTGAGACTTCTGATACTCGAGCTTACTCATTTATTGTGACAGGCAGATAACCTTGAGTAATTCACGAATAACACAGGAAAGTTCTCATTTTTAATGAATGGGCATTAACTTTGACAAATGGACAGTCTACACAATCTGGCATGTTTTCTCCATTCATTGGTATGATTCCCAATCCTCAAAACTTTTAATAATCGGTGTCCATTTCTTGGTGGCCAATTCAGTGAATGAGAGCAGTTGATCCTTGACTTTAGCAAAGTTCTCAACACAGTTTCCCACAGTAGCCTTACAGCTAAATGAACTTAGTGACTAAGGTGGGAAATGGGCTGAACTGCTCGGTGAAAATTAGTACAAAGTCTGTCTGACAACCAGCTGCTAGTAGGCACCCTTCAGTGGTCAGTACTGGAAGAAACAATTTTTAATGTTTTTGTCAATAATCTGGGCAATGGAATGAATTGCATCTTCAGCAAGTTGAAAGAAAATGTCAAACGGGGGGGAGGGGGGGAGNAGTACTCTGCCCAGTTTCAGTATTTCCTGCACAGTTTAGGTCTCGATGTACTTGTTTTACCATAAGAGGAATCAGAACAGGGGCCCAGAGGGGCTACGGGATCTCCATCCTGGCAGATACTCGAAACTAGACTGGACAGTAGCCTGAACAACCTGATCTACTTTAAGCAGAATTTTTGGACAAGACACCTGGCAGTCCCTTCCAACCTAATTCCATACACTCTTCCAGCTCCTACCCTCCCCCCCCCAAAAAAAACCCCAAACATATAGACCATAATGATCCACAGTATTTTATTTTTTTTAACACAGCTTTGGGGTTCTGTGACACATTTTTGGTCCACTGCTGAATTACCCTGGTGATGTGTTGTCCTAGCTGACCAAACAGGCTAAAGAAAGGTATATCTGCCGCTGGCTGATTTGTTTAAATAGTACATTGAATTGAAGAATATGAACAGAAAGAATGTTTTTTTCCATCAAGGCTTACATATGCCCTGAAGTATTTTTGTAAAGATTGTTTTGTGCAGAGTGGCTTTTTGTTTAAAGTCCTGTGAAAGTTAAATGTATGATTAATACATTATAACGATTGATAAACTCTGCTATTATCTGGGACTGTTCATCGACAATGATTTTCTCATATGAACTACTGAAAGAAAGGTGGCAAACCAAGAAATATCTGTTCAGATCCCTCTGCTTGCTCCACATCTTTTCAAAAAAAGATGCTTTACTGTACAGTGGAAGCTGCATATTGACCAGCAAAGTGAGCAAGTTTCTAAGTCTACTCTGTCTTGCTCACTGGAGAACAAGAAACAAACTCTCCACAAGTAAGGGCAGGCTGCAGCCATGGAACCCAGCAAAGGATCCAAGCACAATACAAGTGGCGTGCCCCACTCACATTACAGCCTGGATAAAAATGACAGGAAGTGTGCTTGATAGCTGCACTTAGAAGTCAATGAAAGCTCATCAGCCACTAATGTCAGTTTCTGATGGGGATGTTGTTGAAAGAAAAAACTCACTTCCAACTTGTCCTTGCTTTATGAGTTGCACTGGTGCAGCATTCTTGCCACTGCTGCCTATCTGTCTCCACTTCACCTCTCAGAGTTGTATATTAAAGTGTTGTGCATGCTGTCATTGGTTTGAACTTCCATACAAACGTGTGCCTTTATTGTAGAGCATCTGGTAACATCTTAATTCTAATCTCTTTGTATAGGTCTATACAAGCTGCATTCATTAGAAAATACCTGCCTGTTTACACACAAGTGACACACAGAGAGAAAGTGGTTATGACTTGTACTAAGATTATAATCATATAAAGTCATAATCGAACTATAAACTCTTAGCATTTTAGACAAAGTTCAATATAGCAGTATGTTCTGACTGTTATTGGCCTTTGCAGTCCTTGTTCAATGTCACTGCTAGTGGTCACCTCTGCCTTTACAGGCTTCATTCCTCAACACTGCTGTCCCTCCAGCTCTCAGTTCCCCACTGCTATGCCGAAAGGTCAGAGGTTAGAGAAAAGGATTTCTATTCAAGTCAGATGTTTTTATTGCACTACAAAATATGTGTGCCCAGGACCAGGGGTTTCTGTGACAGCCCTGACCCGAACAGTACATCAGTTCTTAGCATGGGATAAGCACAAAGGCCCTTTCTGCTGATCTTCAAGCCAGTTCAGATGAGCCGGACATTCCCATGGGCAGGAACATAGCTCATAACTGCCTGCCTGCCTGAGTACTGTAGCTGGGCAAGGGCAAGGGGAAGCCGTGAAGCTGCCTGTTCCAGCTGTTTCCATTAAGGCAATGGACTGGGGAGATATTGCAAGCCCCCACAACTGAGAGGAGTCCCTGGGCTAATTCAAACTAGACAACCAGAAAGCAATAGTGGATTAAAGAGACTTTTGTCTCCTCCTCACATTCATCTTGGCTGTACGTAGCTCAGCTTTCGTACAACTGTGGGTTTAGTCCATTGAGTTTGTATCAGAACAAAAAATGGTTACCAACCAATCATTTAAAGATGAGGCAGAGTCTGGGGTTGAGGCAGACAAAAGCTCTCTAGTGATCTTTATATATCTAGGTACCAGAATCGAACTGCTCATTAATCTTTCTCTAGAACAAGCCTGTAGCGTGACCTACATCTTACTTGTGCTAACAAGGTTTCTGTATATTTCACTTGGTCTCATGAATCCCGCACTGAAAGCTTCGGTGTTAATAAATTGTATAGTTATATTCCTTTTGACTGAATCATTCATGGTGCATTGTTTTAGAAGTAAGTTACACAAGAGAGAATCATTTCATTACTGATAAAAGTGTTTTGACCTCATTAGCTGAGCGAACAGGAGTGTTTGAACCACAGGCCCCTGGGTATAGCAAAATCTTGTCTTAGCCTAAAACTATCCACTGTGAGAATGGAGTCTGCACAGCAGAGGTGTTCTTGAAACCTTGGGTGTCCTTTTAAGACTCTGGCTGAACCACAAGTGCTGAATGGACACAGCACTGAAATACCTGAAATGAATGTAAGCCATGTTAACACATAAAAGTAAAAATGCTGCAAAAGAAATTAGGTCTCTCCTTGAACCGCAGCTGATTTGCAAACAAATGGAGAAAAATGTCCACCTAATTTTGGTGCGGAGGCCTCACTGCATGAATTTCACTGAAAGCAAGCTTTTCAGGGATATATTTGTCAAATGAAATTGCAAATGTTTTCCAAAAGTCTTTACAATTTTGCTCAACTCTGCATATTACATGATCTGTAAACCGGAAAATTAACACATCAAATCATAATATTTATACATAAAATTAGTCTCCATTAAAATTTTGTAGACTATTTAAATTCTTATCACTTTTTGCAAGTTGTTGGAATCTTTCCTCCTGTGGTACTAAATAACTTCTTTCTATTTTGTGTCTTTGACAGATGAGACACATTTATAGTTACCTATTTCTCTTAGTCTCAAAATATTATATTTAAATCTAAACACAGTTTGGAAGTAGCTGTCTTCAGATATTATTAAAAACATTTAGTGCTATTATAACTTCACTCAGGAAACAGGTTGATTCATTCAAACAAACTGTGGTGCAAGGGGTTTTACATCCCACTGAGCTATTAAGTAGTAAGATTGCCTATACATAGATTTTGTTTTGTTCTTAATATATGACATCAACACCTTTAAAAAGGTTTTGGGGATTAAAATAAATAATCTTATGGTAGCACTGGAGGAAGCCATGTTATATTCACTGTTAGGGTCCTATTCTGCAGAGTGCTCACAGCTTCAGCTCCTATGATGTACTGTACAAAAGGCTTTCAGCTCTGTGAAGGGTCTGAGCCTCTATTAGACAAAAGGAATTACTCTCTTTCCCCACTGAAGTCAATTAGTCTTTGGCTGTTGACTGTAGGAATTTTATCAACAGCTTTTCATCTCTACTGTTAAGATCCTATGTATTTTAATCAGTTGTTCATGTAAGAAGGACTTAGTCAAACAGTTGGGAATACAATGACTACCATAATCATATCAACTAGCAATTTGTATCATTACATATTTTTACGATGGACACCACCTGATGACTTTATAAAGAAAAGCTACAGTGAAAAAATATGGAGTTATCTATCTATAATGGACTTTTTTCATGAACATCGTCAGTTAGTGAGTGCATTATGACCTGAAACCTGACTGTGTCTATCCCTTACAGGTTTCATCCAGTTAAACTGTGTGCATTTTGTAATCAATGTTCACAATTAAGCTTTTATGCCAAAATGATTCAGCATATGATGCCCATATTCAAGCTGCAGTATAAAGAGATGTCAAGCACAGATTTACTGAGGAGGATTAGGGTGGATGTACTGCCTAATGCAACATGACTGCTCCAGCTCACAAGATCTGCAGTCTCTGTGGTGTAATAGCACTCTTCAGGGTGTCTGAATCTGGCCGTACCAGACAGTACTTTCTTAGTACAGCTGCTGTACCACTGTTGTGTTACAGACATAGACAAGCAACAAGAGCTGAAAAAAATGTGGTATCATTGTGCCATAAATATAGCATATGTGGGACTCATCTGGCAGTGGGCACCACAGTGGGCAGGTGCCCTCTCGCCATTGCCTGGGGCTTCCAGCAGCCACTCTTTCAAATTCAATTCTGGCTGGTTTTAGTACTTTTCTTTCAAAGAAAGACAAAAGTAGCAGAAAAAGTACTCTTGCCTCTTGTCTTTATCAAATTTGATAAATTATAAAACCTTTCCCCTTTTCAGAAAAAAAGATGTCAACGAGCAGTCTCAACTTCATCTTATGCATCAGACAGTTATCAACCAACAATCTGAACCTAATTTGTGCATCTGTGGCCTCTGCTAGGGGAAGGACAAATAATCATCTCAGACTGGCCTGCGGTTACATTTGGAAAGAGGATTTCCAATCCTACTGGATGATGGCCAGCAAAATACTGACAGCAGAGAGTAACTCATTCCTAGAACGAGAGAAGATTCTGCTGAGTAGGGTAAGGCAAGTATGCTTGGGAACTGATTGTCAGGGAGCTCATATCCTACCAGAGCCCTTTTTCCTTAAATATTGCTTTGCTCAGTGTGCCTCCCAAATGAAAGAAAGAAATCCTTGGAGGTAATTTTGCCTGACTAGACACAGCACACCAGCCCTGAAGTTATGGGACTGCATTCTGTAAATGGCACATTCTGATTTCTAGTAAATGTGTCAGCCACATATGAGTAGGTTAAATTACAGCAGAAATCCAACCAAGAATTGCAGGCCAGCTGTGAAGAGTAAATGGAGTGATAAGATTATTACTGTATTGAGGAAGCAGAACAGAAAATCGAAATAAGGATTTGTCTGTGACCAGAAGCTGTAGAGACCCTGGTGTCTGGCCATTGACTAATATTATGTTTCCTCATAAGCTTCATTTATTTCTGCTGTTCATTGAGTGGGTTCTTATCAAGATTTTGAAATAGAAACTTTTTGTAGTGTATTGCTGCAGCACCTGAAGCTGTGAAAAAGTGCAGCTGCGACAAAGTGCAGCTGCCCTTCACTTTGCCAGAGACAGTAGAGGATGGCAACATTTGTTTTCTGTTATTATTACTGCTATCATTCAATATATTATTGGTTTAAAATATTTCAAAAATCCTTCCAGAGGGTGTTTATCTATCGCATTTGAATTGATACTTTCCTTTTATAGTGTTTGAATGAGGCTAGGAAACCAAAGATGTTTGTGATCTGCCCAAGTAGGGAAGACAAAAAAAATGTTACAGACACGGTATTTTCATTTTTACTACTTATTTTAGTTCGTACTCTCGAAGTCACACAGACAGGATCACAAAGACAAGTTGCTTAGAGAAAAGTCAGGACATCATAGACTCAGCTTGGCTTATTTAATGGTAATTCATTCATATGCCAGCCACCTGTAAAAGTGTTGTTAATGAGGCATTCACCATTACTGATTAAAAAAGCAGCTTCTTGGTGCACTGTGCAGAAAACCAAGTCTACTTCTCAATGCCATGTGTTTTCATGCCTTTCTCTCAAGATCTCAACAAGTACATTTTTAAGCACATATTTTACCATTCCTTTCATGTTTTGTAAACATTTGCAATGATACCACTTGTGAACATCTTTGATGGTGCTTTTTAGTTTTGCTGCAAAATGCTTAAGTATTGGAAACCATGCTGTCTGCTGAACTCGATTTACAAGTTACATCTCCATGTGTTATTGTTAGTGCTTAGTAGCAAGCAGAATTATCCCCATCTAGTAGGTGTAAGATGGCATCTGTTGAGTCCATTGCCCTCAGAGAGAAGCTATCATGGGGAGTCTCACAGCCAGAAAATTTGTAATTAAATAAGGCAAAGCATTAATTCTCTCTTAAATCTATGCACCTTTTTTTTTCTTTTTTGTGGAAACGAACAAGATGTGTGGAGAGACAGGTTTTCTCAATTACCAGGGTTAATATTCATGTGCAAATACAGACTCAGCTAAACCCCACACATATGTCGTAATGTCTACATTCGTCATCCTTTTTTTTCAACTAGGTATACAATATTCATCCAAAATACCCATAAAATACTGACTGCAAAATTATGTTTTATAGCCTACCCAGGAATGTTTTCTTTAAATTGCTTTGGACTGAGAAAGTTTCATTGTGATCAGGACCCAAGAGATATAAAAGGACCATAAAATATGGGTCATAGTGTGAGTTTATAAGCTAGGTTTCTACTTAATTTAAATTATAGTGGCAGTGCAAGAAGTTGTGGTTTACCAATAGTACTGTTATGCCTTGAGTTAAATGCTTTCTTTCCACTGGCAGCTTCAAGTACCTGCCTCTTGTGGAAGAGTTAAATGCCTTATATGTGTGTGTCCTGTAATTCATTATTTGAGAAAAATAAAACTTCATTATCAGACGTAAGAACAAGTGCTGCTGACATCTCATCTGAAGAAGCTGTGCATGTATTTCAGTAGCAGCTCCATTTCAAGTTCTTTGTTCCTGGATCAGTGCCAGTGTTCAAATCTCTGCCTGAAGCTGGCACATGCTGTTTCTAAGAGGAGCAAGAGTTTAACATCTCTATTGAAAATTAAAGTGTGCCTTGTGATTGGATCAGATTGGCTAAGTATAATTCTATGATTTATAATTCCTTTAGTTGCACATCACAAATCACAATTAGAAATACCGTGAGATTAATCTTTTTTTAAGTTCTGAGATGTATCTACTCAACTTTTGAAGCATAAGGATATCTTAACAAAAGAGGATAGACTTTAAAAGATAAGCGAGGTTCCGTAATCTTTTGCCGTATCTGTTTGGTGGTGTTTTTAAAAGATTAAAACGACAGAAAAAGCCTCGATCAAATCCAGTAAGCTCTAGAGTTTAACCCAGATGTCTAATACCACAGTACACTATCCTGGCAGGAATATCAAGAGGAAAATCAAAGCAAAAAGCATTTTATTTTACCCGTTTGTAAGTCAAACTCAAGTAGTTCTGATTTTACTGATGCTTACAATATTTGCTTTCTTATGTTTTCTTTAGCTTTGAGTATTGATTTACATGCTATCTCAATCTAAATTTCTCTGTCAGAGGATTAGACTTCAAATAAAACATCTATCACAAATATGTTGAATTTGACAGGGGATAATTTTGAACAAAAACTGGTCATATATGCTCTATTATGGTTGAAATTTTCTGATCAGGACTTTCATGAGAGAATATTTTGGTTTTCCTATTTCAGCATGTCATATCAGAAAAAAACAAAATGTCATAACCTGAATGAAAGGTTTTTAATCAAATTAAGATTTTTTTTGTAAGATGAGTGCTTTGTTTTTCCTTTTTATTGTATTTTGCAAAAATGTTGAATGATATGTGCAAATCAGAGAATTCAGTTACTCTTTATCCCTGTTTCTACAGAAATTAAAATAATTTTACAAGCAATAACTCTTTCTGCCATGATCTGCTACCTTTTTCTGGCTAAGAACTCTTTTCTATACACCAGGCTAGGTAGCATTTTTAGCTGATTAAAATGCACAGCGGTGTTAAGTGTGGCTCTACATTTACACAAATTACAACTTTGTATTGCCCTCTGTAGAAGCTGTGAACATGAACCATATGAGGTGACGGAATCAGGGTTGAGGCAATGTCTCTGTCTTACTGATCTAAAGGCACACCATGGTTTAGTTAGACTTTTTGGAGTATGATAAAATCCAGCTATCTTGGAAATTATTGTAGTTATGCCACCTATCATGTACCATACATTGATATTTAATTCCAAATATTATAGAGATTAGTCTTTCATGTGGGTTAGATGTTTTAAAATATTTTCTCTGGAGTTTTCATAAAAAATTTAATTAAAAGTCTTTAAATTCAGGTAATATTTATGTAATTGTCCTCTCCTCCACACTGTTTTTTTCTCTGTGCAACTCTACTGAATTTAGTGTGATAATCCCTATTTGTGTCACAGCTAAGCTTCTCCTAGCTCTTTCAATTCTAATTGCTCAGAAGTAGAAGGATCTGACAGACTGTGTCCAAACTCCTCTTGCAGATAGCACTGTTCCTTTCCTTCTCTTCCCGCTTCCCTCCTTCTTAGGTGATCCTGGCATAATAGGTGTTACAGATCTGAGAGTACTTTTACAAGGTGCTGCCTGTTTACAAAGGTAAACCATAAGCATCAATAGGAGATGAAATGTCTTACACTACAGCAACAGCTTATCCTACACTAGCGTTAACATGTGGTTTCTGAAATGCCCACTGCAGCATTCCAGCGTTCTCAGCGTTGTGCAAGCTTTGACACTGCACTATTGTACTTCCTGGAAGAAAAGAGAGACATTGTAGAAAATAAAGGGAATGTAACACAGAACTAACCTGACAAAAAGTGAATATACAGTTCACTCTGGTTCTCAAATGAACACATTTTCTACTTGTTCCCCATCTGTAGCAACTTTTCCTGTCTGTGAGATCATGTTAGAGATAAACTGGAAATGAAATTTCTTGCCTAAGTGCCTGGAAACATTTAAATTTGTCCCCAGTTGATCCAGGTATGACTGCATTGCATACTTCCTCAGGATCATTAGCTTACCCCATCCTTTTTCAGATGTTTAATAAAATATTTCTAGCATTGTCCTCACTTGGCTACACCGTCTACACACAATGATCTCCCTATGTTATGCTGAAAAGGGTGTTGTCTGATTTTATGTCATTATCCTCTGTGTTTGTAGCAAACTGGGACTGACTTCATCAAGAAATCTGGCTTCTAAACAATGGCCAGGGTCTGTGGACTGTATTTGGAAACTCCAAAAGGGCATGAAGGATGTATTTGTCCTTTAAACCCAGTCACTGGAATGCCTGCACAGACCAGGAACCTGCCTCCTCCCCTAAGCTTAAGGCATACTTGAGGAGTTTGTCAGCTCTGTCCATGAGACAGTTGTCTCAAAGACACTATCTGGGGAGGGCACCTACAACCAGGACAACCCTCCACTTGAGGCAAAAAGTTAGGAAATCCAACTCAGCATGCCATAGCCCTTCAAGAAAAGCCTGCAAAGCACCACTTTTTTTTTTCCCCTGAAACAGCACAAACTCCACCACAGCAAGACTCAAAATGTCACTACTGAGTTGGACAGGTTTCTATAGGATGCCTTCCTGACTTACCAAAGATGTCTTACTACTCTCTCCCAAGGTCTATATAAATACCCATGAAATATGTGGCAAATAAGCTGGTTACTACCTTGAGGCTGACCAGGCAAGTGCAGAGTGCTGTCCCGGAACAATCCTCACCTCTATGAAGTGTGTCTCTGAGACTTTCCTACTAGCACCTGATGTGGGAAAGATACCTTGCCTCTTTCCTCCGTGCAGGCATCACAATTTCAGGCTAGACAAGTGTGAATATGAATGGATGCAGATGAGATGGGATGAAGAGGGAAGGGGTGAAGTAGAGCCGCACAGTGCAGAGAATCATTTGCATTCACATTAAGACCTATTTCTATATTTGGGTGAGTTTTGGGATATCTTTTCAAATCAGTTCAGCTGGCATGCTGGCTGGTGGGACAGGGAGGAAAAGGTAGCTGCAGGGTACTATGCAAGTAGTCAAAGTAGCTGCAGGGTACTATGCACAAGCTACCAGGAGGCTGGGTACATAGCAGTGTTGGGTAACCTAGAACATCTTAGCATCAGCTTTCTGTGCAGCGATGGGGTGTATCAGACAACTAACTAATCAGCAAGATACTCTGCAGCCTGCTTTCTGACCTAACAAAGTTCAAAGCTGTATCAAAGAGCAACAAGGAACCTTGCTCCCTTTGTTTGTGTCACTATAATCAAAGAAAAATCCTTTCAACAGTGAGGTACAGTGAATAGTACAGAAAGGAAACCCCTTTAACCACAAGGCATTGAGGCTGCACAGTGTACCTTCAGATATTCTTTGGAAATTAGGTACCTTTATGTATTTAGGAATTAGTTTTCCTGTTCATATCACCGTTCTANGTTCATATCACCGTTCTATTAGCTATTTTCCAGATTTTTTATTTTTTTTTTTCTTAGCTTTCAGCATACAATGACACTGTCACCTTGGATATGGAAAGATTGATTAAAAGCATTTTTAAGTCAGAGACATTTCCTTTTTGGATTTAAAAAAGTGGAATAAATCTGTTTCCTGGATGCACGAAAAGCCAGATGAAAGACATTTTTAATATTATTTCTATACTGTGAATGCATATTCAAAGTATTTAGGTTACCAAAGTAGCTTGACTTTGAAGTTAACACAGCAACCACCAGTCTTTAAGGGAGAAAAGATCTATTTTTATGTGTTGTGACATTTTTAAACTTATACAACATTGCAAATGTGAGTGTTAGTTCTCACAGTCTGGTGTAATTTTAGACCTCTAAAAGTTTGGGGTTAAGAAATTGCCGTATTTCAACATCTTGCCATGTCATGGCCTCTTCTCTGTAAATACAAATGTTTAAAAACAAGTTTTATACTCTGATTTCTTCTTCCTGATATTTCTGTTGAAAGATAAAGTGCAAAGCAATGGAGATAGGGAGAAGACCAAAACCGTTCATGTACACATAAATAAATACAGGCAAAATCCTCCATGTTTGTTTTTCACCAGGGATTACCTTGACTAAAATTTGTTCCTGAGTTTCTGCTAGCATTTCTAATTCAAACTACGACTTTCTGTGACTTGCAATGCTGCTATGGTTGCAGACCACTTCAAACTGTGAATTACCTTTCAATATAGTGACTAGACTTGACATTTACACTTAAATATGGTTGTTATGTATTTGGATTTTCCAAATGAAATTATGAAACTTGTATAAATTTGTGTTGTGTGTGAATATCCAGGGCATATTTCTTGCCCTATTATTTCAGTAACCTGTTAAAAAAGTTAAAGAAATGCATTGTCCCCATTGTATTTTGAGAAAGCACAGAAAAGAAAAAAAATCTTAGAATTTTAGAGACTAACATATTTTTAATGTTTTAAGTCACTATTTATGGTAAATATTTTCTGTTGGTTTGTATTTACTTTAATAGCTAGTTAAAAGAAGGTCTCGAACTGAGCCTTTACCAAGCAAGTTTTTGTTTGTAGTAAGATTTCTTCTGATTTAATATTGCAACAGAATTGCTTGATATCCTTCAGTATCTGTGACTGAAAATAATTTTGAAGACAGGCTTTCATATCTGTTTTAAAAGAAAGGAGGGATACCAGTGATAGCCTGGGGACTGGAGGGTGCAGATGAAAGAAGGAAGAGGGGAGGGACATGAGCGAAGATTTTGTTTTCAGAATTTATTTTTAATGTCTCCAGTGTGGTTAGTTTGATTTTTACTCCTGTGTTCCAGACCACAGGTGTTTCCCATTAAAACAAGTGAACTGACTTTAACAGTATCCTGCAGAGCTGTGAGCACAGAATACCTTCTGTGAACTGCCAATAATTGTTTGTCCTAGCTTTGTTTCTGAAGATTCGACTTAAATTGTTTCAAAAGCTGGTAATCTGTTTCATCCTTGAAGATTAACCCCCTTTAAAAAAAAAAAAGGAGGAGAAAAAAAAAAGTTAGTGTGCATAATTGAACAAAATAAAGGAGTGCTGGTAGTATCCTTGTTAAATTAGGGGATGATTTTTAAAATGTGATAAAAGACTGGAAGAGCCCTCAATACATAGCACCTCTAATAATATATCTCTACCTACACTGCAGACAATGGTACTAGTGATAAATCTAAACCTGATAGGGTTTAAAACATTTATTATTTACAAATGCTTATAAAACATGCTGACTCCAACATCAGCTCCAAATAGTTACTTAAACTATAATTAGATTTACAAACCTCATGCAGCCTGCCATCTCTCAGGCAAGACCACATGGACATTGTCCACTTACTTCACGGGTCTTTGGATCTTACCTTTTATGAACTTCAAATGCCTATATATAGGGGTAAGTTCTTGTACTGCAGTTTTTGTATCCAGATTACAAAACAAAAAAATCTTTATTTTTCACCACTCTGACTACAATCGCAGTAGTCTCAAATTTCCTCTGAAAGCTTCAGTTCAGCAAAACACTTGAATGCTTTGCAATGTCAGGGCCTATGCAAAGTTCTACTTCATAGGAAATTCTCAAGACCTTCCAGGATAATTGTCAGAAGACCAAAGAGGACAAAAACTGATTGCCTTTATAGAATGCATATTTATGTCTGTGTAAAGAGCTAAACCTTTTAATTTAACTGTACTTAATATTTGTCTATGACATCTCAAACCACCTTTATAATTGAACTTGGAAGATGAAGCCACGTTGTGAGACAGCCATTTAAAAATCCTATTCACAATTTCCTAAGTTATACTTTCACTTTGATTTTGGCATGATCTTGCACAGATAATGCATCTAACCGATACCAAACAATCATTCAGTCTTCTGCTATAACATGGGCTACTGTGCATGGACATGCAAATTCCTTTGTCATCTGTATGATTTGCAATGAATAGATTAAAGAGGGAAATTCAGCCAAATCCTGATCCCATTGACACTGAATTCAATAGGAAAATAAGTTGGAGAAAAATGCTATTAGCTGATCTCTATTGATATGTAAAAACTAATTCAGTCCACCTCTGCTTTGATGTTTCTCCTAATAAATTTGAGTGCACTTTCCATAGGCAGATAAAAACAGAATGTATTCTATCTTAGAATTAACTATTGTGCAATCACTTAGCTCATATATTGCATACTGTTGAGACTTCTAATAAGTTCTTCAATGGCATAACTTCAGAAGAGTACAGCACAACAGAAGCCACAAATAGTATTACCCTGTCTCTATTCAGAGAACATTAAATGAGTGGTTGACAAACATATTGAGTTTTAAAAAGCAAAACTAGTAGTGAAACATGATTTAAAAATAATGGGCTGAAAATTCAAAATCACATTAAAAATGTGATTTCCTCTTTTCTCTTCTATACTGGATGAGCTGCAGCCAGTTTTCAAGAGTAGGATAGTTTCAACCACAGGCTCAGACATAGGATAGGTCTCAGACACCGAAGGACAAGGCTGTCTCCATGCTGACAAGCAGTGCAAATATTTAGATAAGATGGTGAGGTAAGACTTGGACAGAAAATAAATTGTATCACACCAAGGCCACTTCAAACTATACCAGGTGGGGCAGCCCATTTTGGAAAGCCTGAGCTATCTGTAATCACACTAATTAAGATATTGCAAATAATGTTGCTGCTAGTAGTGCTAGTACTATTGGCCACAGTAGTGTCAAGCCTGTTACAAAATCTCAAAATCACTGAAGCAGCTGGGTAAATGCCCAGATGGTTTGCCCAGAAGAATATGTGTCATCGTTCTTCTCTAGGCTAGCATCTTTAAAGGTACTCCAAATACATGTACACAGTCCCCAGCCATCACTGCTGGTATGGTTTAATCATACTGATATATTCCTCTGCTAAGATCCTCTTCTAAAAGGTGGTAGTGGTTCCTGAAGAACACATTGTGTGCAGTACCTTCTTTGCAGAAAAAGAAAGCTTTTTCAGCTAAGCTTCAGACATTTTTTACAAGGGCCTGCAACACAAATTAGAGAGGCCTGTAAAGATATGACCATGTATTATGTCCAATTATGAAATGCTTTTTCTGTCAGGTTGAGTGCACTTTCACTGAATGATTTCATACATTCCAGTCCATCCATCCATAAATTCATCATATCTGAGGTAGGTTGCAGTTAACACATTTTAAATGGTACAGAAAAGACAGCTAGTATCTCTATAAGGTAACAAGAACAGGTTCTGTCAAGCCACAAACATAGTGATATGAGCTCCTGCAACAAATAGTTCCTCTGTGTGACACTAGGTTCCTTTCAGAATCCCATCAGCTTACACTTATTTCATGGTGAATATTGAAATTTTAAGAGGAAAGGTCAAGTTCCATAGTACAATTGTGTTTTATTAAATCATTATAACAAAACAAAGGGAAGGGGAGAATAAAGGAAAATGAACAAAGCAATTACAGGGTGTGTAGAGCGAGTCTACACAGACATTGTAGTTTGACTCATGAGAGAGTTTAGGAAGCACACACCTCCCTCAGCCCCAACCACTGTTCTTTGGTTCACTTCACAGAATGGTCTCATGATGCTCAAACTGGATCTCTTTCAGGAGACAATCAAGTGGAAGAGACAATCCAAGACAGTAGAGAATGTGATCCACATGCTCATTCAGTTCACAGAATCAGACTAGACCTAGTCCAGAACAGCTTCCTGAAATACATTCAGGGGTTTTTGTTCTACAACCCACTCCTGCTGGGCTGCACTACCTGCTACAGAGCCTTACTGACCCCTCTGACTCCTCCCTTGAGGAAGTCAGGCAATTGTTCATTAAGTTTTCTGATTTTCCTTTTCATGGGTACATTCAATCCATGAAAAAATGTTTCTGAAGCTAAAGAAGGCAAAATATGATACACCAGTGGGTTAACAAGACGGCAAGCTGGGTCTTCTGCTGCTGTAAATCAGCTTCTCTAGGTTGACTTTAGGGGAGTTATGCTGATTTACATTATCTGAGGATATAATGCAACATATTCCAGTAATTCAGATGCTGATTTTAGCTAGAAGTATGCATATTATAAACACATGTTGGGGCCCTGAGGGTACTTTTGGTAACATTATTGATTCTTTGAGAAAAGGATGCTGGGGCCACTATAGTTTGCATACACATACGTTTACATTATTGGAATTTAAGATAGCTCATCTGGAGCTGAATGACTTTTCCTATCTTGACAAGTGTCAGTCACAAGTAACAAACTTCCAAGTAGTATCTATCAGCTTGTAATAACTGATAAACACAAAAGTAATAAATAACAAAACACAAGGAAATTAAATTCAAATTGTTTTTCTACTATGCACACTATTTTTATTACAGCAGCAACATCTACACAACTTGCCATCACTTTTTGCTTCTGCTTTTCTATTTACCCACAGCCAGTTTAGCATGTTTTTAAGCAATATATCTGCAGAGGATTTATGTAGGGACCACAGTACTAGAGTTTTAATTCCTCAGTCAAAATTCACCAAAGTAATTGAAATTTCTTTTAATTTCTCTGAGCTTTGAATGATTTAGAATTTTTTACTAAATTTAAACCCCAGCTGAAGAGCTTTAAAAATGATGATGAGACCTCATCTTGCTATTATAAATATGCTGATATAACATTTTTTAAAGGGTAGACTTATACCAATAAAAATGAGGAGGTAAGTGCAGTTACATTGTGTGAAAGATTATAGCAATATAGTTATTTCTATTCTCATACAAGTCAGGGAGATATGAAATACCTTTATGCTGATGTGATTGTGCCTGCAGTGGTGGTGGGCCATGTTGTCCCGTGCCTCTCTGTTCCTTACTGCTATCCAGGCTGGGGATTCAGCTATGGCAGAGTCCCTGCCTCTGGGTCCTGGGTACCACCATACCACAACACAGGGACACCTGGAAATGCAGAAAACAGGATAAAGGTTTTGTTTTGGTTTTTTTTAAGATGAAGGTTGAATAGTGTTACAGGAAGATGAATAACTCATTTGAGTCCATAGGTTAAGGAGTGTATTAGAAGGATTTTTAGAGGATCAGTTACTGTGGTAAAAGAGCTATTTAACATAACTTTATTACTATCACATTATCAAAAGACCAGGAGTGTGATGAAATAACTCACAGTATGATTTAAACCCCAAGTAAGAATTTTGATATAAAATTAGCAGAATAACTATCACAGCTTTGGTAGCATGCAAAGTTTCTGTCACTCGAGTGACTGATTTCCTAGGGCTTTCTGCTCTCAAAAGTTCATAGATACATTAGAGTTTTATTCATTTAACTATCCATCAGCAGTTGGCAAATTTCAAAGTGACACTTATTTTGGCTCCTATTGATCACATTCTTTTCACAGCTGTTACTTGAATTTCCTTTACAGATTTCATTAAATTTATATGAACATTGAATCTGTGTCAAATGTGACCTGGGAATGACCTTAAACATGATGAAAATCAAAACCATTTCCCTGTTTTTATTACTAGATTTTAACCAATTACTTCAAAATGAGCTCCCTCCCNGCTATCCAGGCTGGGGATTCAGCTATGGCAGAGTCCCTGCCTCTGGGTCCTGGGTACCACCATACCACAACACAGGGACACCTGGAAATGCAGAAAACAGGATAAAGGTTTTGTTTTGTTTTGTTTTAAGATGAAGGTTGAATAGTGTTACAGGAAGATGAATAACTCATTTGAGTCCATAGGTTAAGGAGTGTATTAGAAGGATTTTTAGAGGATCAGTTACTGTGGTAAAAGAGCTATTTAACATAACTTTATTACTATCACATTATCAAAAGACCAGGAGTGTGATGAAATAACTCACAGTATGATTTAAACCCCAAGTAAGAATTTTGATATAAAATTAGCAGAATAACTATCACAGCTTTGGTAGCATGCAAAGTTTCTGTCACTCGAGTGACTGATTTCCTAGGGCTTTCTGCTCTCAAAAGTTCATAGATACATTAGAGTTTTATTCATTTAACTATCCATCAGCAGTTGGCAAATTTCAAAGTGACACTTATTTTGGCTCCTATTGATCACATTCTTTTCACAGCTGTTACTTGAATTTCCTTTACAGATTTCATTAAATTTATATGAACATTGAATCTGTGTCAAATGTGACCTGGGAATGACCTTAAACATGATGAAAATCAAAACCATTTCCCTGTTTTTATTACTAGATTTTAACCAATTACTTCAAAATGAGCTCCCTCCCAATGGTTTGGAGGTTTTTCTTGAGTTAAAAAAAAAATTCTTAGTGTCATAAATGATGAAATGGACACATAGTGAAAATGAAAAGGGCACAAAGTGCCAATAGCAAACAGAAAACAGGCAGCATATTAGTTTTGTCACGAAAAAATATTTTTCAGGTACTCTTTTATTGATTATACATCTTAAAGGGCAAATTACCTTTTGCATATGAAGTTCATTACATAAATTGGATATCATCTGGCTTGTAGATTTTATATAAGCTAGCAGAGAGGAGGGGACAAGGAAAGAACAGGGGAGAAGGACAGGGAGATTTGCAGAAAGATGTGTATTCCTGAAACCCAAACATTTAAAACAGTGTTTCTACAGCTCAGCTGGGACAGTACTGGTCTGTACACTTCCCTTGGTGTTTGGAATTTTTTTTAACTTCAAGATTTACATTCTCAAAGAAAATATTTATAAATGCTGTCCCACTTGTCTGGATGGAAAAAGAAATGTGCTAAGAGCTCGGTTACCAGAGAACAGTGTAATGAGTTCAGAAAACATATGCTTGAAATTTACTTTAGGTTTGCAAATTTTACAGACATTGTTACCCTCTGAGAGTAATGCAAGTACCTTGCCCTCTGAATTAAAAGGAGAAAAAGGTTGCAAATTTAAACTATACATGCGAATTAAAAAATCATTTTCTTATAGAAGCCTGACAGATGATGTCTTGGATCCATGGATACAGTCATAGATATCCAAACAACTGATCAACACTTAAAGTTTGTAATCTGTACACAAAGTATATTTTCTTTAAATCATCCACCAGTCCATTTTTCTACTTGAATGATGTTGTCAGTAGCATTTCCATATGAATGAGTAAGACAACCAAACCCATTTTCTTTCTTGAGGTAGTGCAGCAACTCAAGCTCACACTCAAACCATCTGGCTGGTACTAAAGCAATGACGGGTCACAAATACCATACTTTCTCTAGGCGGAATTCAGCTGGGTCCATCAGTCCAGAACTCAGACTAAACACACTCACATCAGTAACCTGTGCTAAACTCAGGTGAAGTACTCTGCTGGCAGTTCCTGAGATAACTTCTTCAGATATACGCAACCAGAAGGCCCCACCATGGCTGCATGATGCAAATATTCAATAAAAGTTCATCTAGCGTAAGCAAACGTTTAACGTTAAACAGGCATATAATATTTGCAATTAATTTAGATGTAAGGTTGTTAGTTTGTATCTTTAGCTCAGTAAATAGCAATGATATGGAGTTTGCCTGCTCCTTTGGAGAAGGAGGATGCTCCAAGAAGGACAGTAATTAGAAATGATTGAAAGGCATCTCCAATTGTAGTCACATTTACTGTTCAATCTACTGCTGCATGTTCCTAAGATTGGAGAACAAATTTCACATCCAGACGTTGGACATTATCTTCCAATGGTTTTCAATCTATTTTACATCATTGATCTGCTGAAAAGAGAAACCTGGAGGAGTCAATGGAAAAAGAAAAGAAAATTACTATGTGAGAACAACTGATCTGAGGATAAAATGGAATATTCACAATGCAAGGTCATCTATTTCTAGGATCAGACTTCAGGCATATGTTAGTAAAAATTTGTTTGCAAATTATGGACTTTGAAAAAAGCACAGCAGATTAAGTGTACAAGTGGTAATTTCTCATGTGACTTTCTGTGAGAAAAAAAAAAGGCAGAATTTTGCACAACTAGTAGGTGTTGTATTTGCCTGTGGGGAGACCAGCAGTTGAGAGAGAATTACAGTAGCCTAGCTTGAAAGAAAAATCCAACTGAGCTGTTTGCTGCTCTTGGCATTTTAGGTTCATTGGAAATGTTTCATACCTCATCATCAATAATGACAGCAACAGAAAACAAGTTCATATTGTAAGCCTTGCTAATGACTTTGTTGTTACTGAAAAATAGAGGAAAACTTATTTTTATACACTGGCACAGGCAACCTGGGCAGAGCAAAAGAAAATTGAAAAATCAACAAATAGATAAATTAATTTCTAAAATGCTCAAAGTTTACAGTTATGCATATATATTGTTTTTATTTATGTTAAGCAAATTAGATAGCCAGAAAATATCTGAATAGTACAGAAAGAGCTCCTATGGTCAAAAGCCAACTTTCCGCTAATCATCCTTGTAAGGATATCTGTCCCTTTAAGGTTTTGGCTGAAGCAAAATACCCCTGAAGCCTTCTGACAAACATTTTGCCAATCAGCTGAATATGTGCTAATCAGCCTTAGTGTAAGCATGACTTCACTCTCTGATACAGCCTCTTTCCTCTGATGTTTGTTAGCTAACCTGTTGTTGAATTAAGGTCTTGTCTTAGTTATAAGCTCAGACACTGACTTCTTATTAATCACTAGCTAACATAATACAAGTCTCTAACCATTTGGTCTTCATTCTTTGTCGTCAAAGGACCTCACTCTGTTATGATAATGAGTTTTTAAGTAACTTGGAGCTCTAACACCACAGCTAAGCTGAAGGCTGCCCAAATGGTCTCAGATGATAGGAGCATTGGGTCTCCTTAGTAATCACATCGCCATAAATGATTTTATTTGTATTTGTGTCCATTCACAATAGTGAATTTTTTTCAATAAGACAACAAACATCTTAAGCCAGTTATAAATTGCCCATCCTGGGCTGGAATTGAATGTAATACGTCCAGGATTTCTGCTCAGTTATTTTGCCTCTGATTTTCCTGAGTTGCTTTCATTAAAAAAAAAAAAAAAAAAAAGAAAAGGAACATTTTTATAAGTGGTTATAAGAATTATTGCTTCTAAGGGTAATCCTGTCTTCTTCCATAGCACAAAAATGTCCTATATTTATATGTAGGTTTGTAAATCACAAAGGTTTTTAATATTCCTTCATAATATTTCTGATATTTTCATTTCAGTAACTTACTTGTTTAAAACCTTAAAGAGAATTCAGAACACAAGGCAGTTATTGATGCTAACATAAAAATAAAACATAATCAGAGAATAGAGGCAAGACATAGAGTTGTCTAGTACAGCAAAAATCCAGCATGTATAGTAAAATTTAAACACTGGTGCTATCCATAAGCTATCAAACCCAGTTCCAAGGCAAGTATTAACATCACAGGAGCTATTACAGAATACAGACCAAAAAGAGACTGCACTACAGGATAATGTATCGTTTGGATGAGCTAATGCTATATTTATGGCCTGGAACTGCTATGGTCCTGCAGCCTTGGTTGATCTATGTTAAGATGCTGTCTTTCAGATCAAGACTTATCTAATCATTATGCTATTTTTATTCCTAAATTTTCTTTAAATCAAGGAGTTTTTTCATATATTGAATGTGACAGTATTAGTCAATGTGAAATTGTTTTATTTTGTAAATTTAATTCACAGAAAAAAGATTAGGTACTGAGGAGGGGCTTTGTAAAGCTGTAGGACAACATCAGCTCAAATCTATACAAGTGGTGTTAACAAATCTTCCATTTTCATGCTGTCTTGTGAAACAGTACAGATAAAGAATGAATATTACATCTTTCTGAGCACTACAGATTTGTAATGTCAGAATTGAAGGTCAGTTCCTCTTTCCATTACAAAATCATAGTTTAGGAATTTGTAATAGCTGTGCTTTAATTTGTCTTGAACCGCAATTTGGCATTCTACTTCTCCAAGATGTTGCAATCTTTGGGAGTTTTGTAATTCTTCAAGCTACCTTCCTCAGACATGGAACAGGTAGGATACAAGACTGATCACCTGAATGCGCTGTTTTGAAGGCCTTCAGTAACACAGTCACAAGAAATTTATGTAACCATGAGAATAGCTGGTTGTTAACCAGCTATTTTTTTAAAAAAAGAATTCTAAAGAGATCAGAATACTGTCTCTAAATGACAGAGCTGCCTATGTCAAGTAGGTGCTTTTCAGTGCATGTTAGTCTAACAGATGAATGGTAACAGCGCCTCATGCAGACTCATGATTGCCTTCACTGAACAAAAACAGTAGTCTACAACCATTTGAAGTAGGAGGGTAAAGTTGTAAATGTCGAACACAGAATCTCACTGTATTTCTTTCATGTCAAAGGCAGATAAGAGTGAACAAATCCCTTTTCTTGCCTAAGCCAGGAGGTAAATGTTGGTTCCAATCCTGCAAGCCATGCCCACAGGATTGCCATGGGCAGGGTTAGCAGCATGGACACAGGGGAACTAACAAAAGAAGAATGTTTCAGCAGAATAGGACTTGAGGCTTGAAGGCTACAGCTGTTGTTCCTCTGTCTGTCTGCCAAATTAGACTATATGCTATTGAAATGAGGTAATATAGTACACAGCCTAAAAACTAACTCGCGCTTAGCACTCTGCTTTATCGTTGGTAAAGGAAACATTAACCTATACATATATGTAATGTTCACATGACATGAAAAGCTCCAGGCATCTTTAAAATGTTATAAACAAAATATAATTTTTCAAGCCTTCAGACAGTTCAGTAGATAGAGGCACAATAACTGCCTTTGCAACAAATTCCTAGTAGTGTTTGATTTCCTTTAGTGGACAAGATATCCCATTCCCATGTAAACACAAGAGATGCACATACATTTAATGAATGACTCTGTTCACTCCTACAGCTATTGGCATCTGCTCTTCCTGTCATAAAATCAGAATAGAAATTGAAAAAGGGGCTTGAACTGAAATATTGAATGCACTTTTTCATGGGATGTTGGCTTCGGTTGTATCTCCACATACCCCAATGTTTGGGAAAGTTGGTTCCTGTTATTGCAAAGAGTATTTGTTCCCCTTCAATGGGGTTCAGATAGAGGTTGTGCATTCTCTTAAGTACAATAAATGTCATGATGCTCTTGGGTGGCTTTCCATTGTATGCAGCCCTGTACACCTCTTGCCAAGTTTTGACTATACAGTCAAGATTTTTGGACAGGGTTACTGGGAGGAGACTGACTGTATTTCTCTCTTCTACTGCATGTTTTAGGAAATCATTCTAACTTGTTCGGTTCAGGCAGCAGAAGGGTAATCTCCCTATTTGTAGCTAAAAAACACTACCTCAGATTAGATACTAGGAATCAATTTTTCACTGTGAGGGGGGTGAAGCACTGGAACAGGTTGCCCAGGGAAGCTGTGGATGCCCCATCCCTGGAGGTGTTCAAGGCCAGGCTGGATGAGGCTTTGAGCAACCTGGTCTAGTGGAGGGTGTCCCTGCCCACTGTAGGGGGGTTGGAACTAGGTGATCTTTAAGGTCACTTCCAACCCAAACCATTTTATGATTACTAGATAACACAGAATATCCACTGTGCAGTTGCAGTTCTTTTACCTTCCTGAAACACTTTGGATAAAAGACTGCATGTCATGTTTCAAGACTAACATATTCTCTTATTAACAAGAAGATTGCCTTTAAAATGTAGAATGTATGTACTATTTGACACTTTGCATGAGGACTAAAAATTAATTGAGTTGTCTGTCTATATCCTGTAATTACCAAAACATGTACAGTTTCTATCAAAACTAATATTTTTTTTCTAAACTTCTTGATTTTGGGGTATAACAGTACTTTCCTGTCTTTACTCAGGTATGAAAAGTATCTATTCTCCTTAACAATGTGTAACTGTATGGATCTGCTGATTTCATATTCCCATCATAAATTCTGGTAGCTCTGATTTGTCTTCACTTCAAAATTCAGTCTGTAGAAAAATGATATGGTTATGTGCTACTGATCATACACAACATAATTATGTCTAAATGCCCACTCTTGAGATTTTAATGAAAAAGCATGCTTAATCTGTTCTATTTTGTGCTAAAATATTTCCCTAATGATTGCAGTATATGCAGAATGTAATGTAGATACATATGTATCCAATTGCTCAACCATGAATGATGTAAATAGATTGGTCATATTTACAAAACTTGATGCAGGAAATTTGTTTTCTCCAGACTAAACAGAAACAAGGAGTCCCAGTTTACTCCTGTATACATACAAACATGCTCAGATGTAGACTAACCTGAAAGAGTACACACCAAAGAAAGGGCTTTTTTTCTTGATGTATCTTATGTGCTATTTGGATTGAGTTATAAAACTATGTATTAATGGCCCCTGCCTCATGAAAGCATATAAAAGAAGTTCAATGTAAATCATATTCACAAAAAAATACACGGAACATAGAAACATACATTCAAAACATGAAAACAAAATGGGAACATAATGTAATAATGTGAAAACATCTGAAAATAATTATAACATTAGCAAACAGGGAACTGTGTCATTCCTTCCTCAGCATGTCTAGTGGGGACTTTTTAGTTAATCTTTGAAGATTCACAGACATATCTGTGAGCCATATTCTGTGCAGAATCTACTGCTGAAATTTTCAGGAAAATTTTGCGTAAGCATGTCTTTATACCTCTCTGACAAATATCTGAACTTCATCCCAGTGTGCCCACCTTAAATTGTGCTATAAACACTTAATTAGGTTTTTAGTGATAGTATACATCTCTAAAATGTTGTTTACATGTCTTTGGAGAAAGTCCTTCCATTCAGAAAGGAAATCCCACATACATGATGGTTTGGTGTATTTAAGTGCTGATGCCCCATTTTATCATACTGCTCTTTATTTTCTCCACATTCATTTGCCCTTCAGTATTGAACCCTCCAGCTCTGCTTCAGACCATTGTTTTGATTTCTGCTGCTTCCTGCATGAACCCTCGCTGTTCTGGGTGCATTCTTCAGAAAAGGAAAGCCAAACAGCTCCCAGACTCAGAGAACAGCGAGTAGCCAAAGGCCTTCCTTGTAGTGAACCTTGCTGGAAAGATCTGTACTTTTTTACCCTTTATATATTTTGACTAAGATGTTCTAAGGCACCATGTGGCCACACAATATTGGCAATGAGAGGGAGGATTTATTAGGTACTAGACATGATTTCAGTTTCAGGTAATCAGAAAACAGTGCAGTCATAGTTCTCTTGCTATTAAAATCCAGGTCATAGCAAGTAAGCGGTGGAAGGAAGGGCAGCAATTTAGGTGAAGGGGACTGAAAGAAAAAGGCATAAAGCAGAAACAAGAGCCTAAAGTCCATATTCCAGCTGTAAATTTATTTCAGAAATCCTGCTACACAAACACTGATGCTTTCCAACACTTGTTAGTCACAGAGCACTTTAAAAGAAAGTGATTTTTTTTCCCTCTCTTTGTTTATTCAATGTAATATTAGCTTTAATTATTACAATGACAATGGTGAATCATTGCTTACATTTTAGAAGTGGCAATTTTAAAGCATATTATTTAACATCTATTTATCTGTACTTTTGAAACATACTTCTAAAGATTTTTAATTTGAAGTCATCTTCCTGAATCACAGTTATCTTTAAAAAGAGAAAGAGTCACGCTACCACAGTCATGTTCTCATACAGGGTTTGCACACATAAGGATGCTAGGGAAGTTAATATGAAATTACCACAGTATAAATCCAGAGTTGGATAACAATAACACCTTATTTAGCCCTTATTATTCCAAAGCAAACGTGCCTTTTGCAGATTAAGGTAATCCACTTCTAAAATCCACCCAAAAGTTAAAGAATACCCTTTGCTGAATAGCTATTTCAAACTAGCCATTCTGTACTTTTCCTCACACTTGTAAGCCCTCAGAAGTCTGATCCATGCTTTTTTTAACAGAGGATATTAGCAGAAGCAGCATTCACCAGCAGTGCAGTCTAACACCACCATACTGCATTAAATGCATTCAGAAATGAATTAATTATGAAAAAAGGATCTCACAGTGGTTTTGAATGGTGCTTGTAGCCACACAAGTGCATAAATGTCTTTAAAAATATTTGTCTTAAAAACACCTACTTCTGGTTCCTCTGAAGTAGTCATGATGCTGTAAAAATTTCCAACTTAATTAGCCTTCAGAGCTAATAAAGTTGAATACAGCCCTGGTGGAACACTATCACATGAAAAGATGTCTACATCTCCTAAATATATATATTCTTCACCCTCAATACAAGAGCATCCTAGTGATACTATTACTGTGCTATTAGCAGGTGTTTTGCATGAAAAGTGAGCATAACAGGCATTAAAGTGATTGGATCCCAAGCAATCTCTTGTTATGAATACCCTCCCAGGGAAACTTACATGCATATCCACACCTAATGAACTCTTTTTGAGGTTCTGTTGCATTCAAAGCATTCAAGTCAAACACAGAATAATGTCTCCATGTGATGAGTTTCTTAATGACTTCCATGCTCTAACTTCTCTTTGATACCATTTGGAGCTGGAAATTTTCAACCTCAGTCTGAGCTGTAGTCCATGTGTCTGTCCCACTACAATGTACCCATGCAGTTCCAGTTGGTGCTAAACTTTCAGGAAGGTACTGGTCTTATTTTGAAATTTTTCACATACATTTGACAAAATCCAGAAAGATCTATGGGTATGGAATTCAAAGTTTACTAATATTTTAATCTTTTTAAGGTTGATTGACAATAACATCAGAGTGCTCACATTTAAGCTTTCCCTCTGCAATAGACCTTTTAAGAGTTTTCTTTGTATCTGCATGTATCTTCCACTGTGGGATCATACTGCAACCTTTCCACTCAGTCAAACACTACAGAGACCTTACCCCCTCTTGGTTTGTTTGTTCTAATAGAAGTTGTTAGAATTTCATTTTTAATTCTCATTTCTCTTCTTAACGTGCTTGAAATCAGCTAGTGATTTAAAAAGTAACTAAGGGATCATACATAGACATACACATTGAGTAATTTGTGGATACATTGGAAAAGAGAATAAAAGCAAATAAAAGGCAAAGAAGGCATACAATGTACTGATGTACGTAATGGAGAAACACAATCTATCTTTCTACGTAGAGATTTTTACTTTCCCTTTTGGAGCAAAGAGCAAGTAGTTATCAGGAGATTAAAGACAGATCTGTAGAAAATAAATGGATCTCATCTTGAATGAGAAGTAGATAACCTTGGTGGAAGAATAGATGTGTTTCTACTGACCATACTTACATTAAACTGAAAATGTTTCTAGGAACCACAAAAAAACAGATAAGAGCCTGCTACTGGTAGCAAAGGGATTAAACTGTAAGAACTGCAAGAAAAAGAAACAGCATTAATGAAGACGATACAAGTAAAACAAATTCAGAGAGAACAGACAAAAAAAATGAGGATGAGGAAAGAAGTGGCTTGGAAAGTCAAGTCCTATTTCAGGGAACTGAATAATGACAGAGAAGAAAAAGATGAGTGTGATGGAAAAGTCATGGTGATGGAGATCACAGAAAGAAAGAGATCAATATTGTACAGGCTGGAGAAAGTGAAGTGCTTCAGGAGGACAAGTTTAGAAGCATGGAGAGTTTCTGACTGCAAAAACTGGCCCAGTGGTGAATGGAAATGAATGGAAGGGAATGTGTGAGATTTCTGAGTGAGGATTGGTAGACTTGCACAAGATAAGATTTTCATCTGCTATAAACCCAGGACTGTTCAAACACATATTTTAGGTCAGCTCATAGCTGAAGCTGCAGCAGCACTGCTTGCAAAGAGGTTCCTTCACAATATGAATCCAGTTATCACCTGGAATGGCAGGTAGCTGAATGCATGAGAACAGCCTTAACCCAGGGAGAATAGATATAACAATTTTCTAAGTGTAGAGTGACTCTTTTTCCATGCTCAGTTTCAAGAAGCACTTTTCATCTGAGAATCCGAGCCATTATTCTTAATTGCATAGAATTTTGTAAATAAACTGACAATTTTCAAAATCGATAGCCCCTGAAGTTTAAAACAGAAACATGCTTGACTTACTGAATCATTAAAGCAAGCCAGTGAAAAATTAAGCTAGCTTTTATTTATATAGTATCATAACTGCAGTCTAGATTTTATTGCAATAAAATATACTAAACATAAAACCAAATCCCTGTCTAGAAGAACTTATGATATAAAGAACAAATACAATAACTGTTGAAACACACCAATTTTTCATGCTTAGATATTTCAGAAAATCAGCCAAAAAAGTAATTTTATAAACTTTACAAAACAATCCACCTCTGGGATTAAGAAAACATGTGAGAAATTTCAGCTGAAAGAATAATTGTTTCAGAAACTTAGTGGCAGCTGAAAATAGAAACCAATAATGGAAGTGTCTTGTCGACCATAACTATTTTAATGGTAGCACATTCCTATAATGAGAAAACATCTAATTGCTTTTTTGTTTCTTAAAAGGTCTCTGAAAAGATATATGAAAGACAGGGATCCAGCATCTTTGCCTTGCATAAACCAACACGGATCTATTTTAAATAAGGCTGCTTGAAAATCATATATTGCAAAATATACCTAAGACTTTTTTTCAATCATTCAGCTTTAGTATTCCTAAAAAATATTTCTTGACCCATTTTAGATAGTCCAAGCTTTCAAATCAACATGCTAAAGCTTTCAAATCAACATGCTAAAATTAACTGAAATTTTAACTTCTTTTATATGATACAGTGATTTAATCAGATAGACACTTGCTAGTGAGGGATGACAAAGTAATGAAATTATGTTACCCAGAATCTCAGTAGACAAGCTTCTCAGTGCTTCCCAGATCTCGGCTCCTTAAACTCTCTTTAAGATGATTAAGTTTCTTTACAGTTTTAAAGAGTTTCAAGAATTTGCATACAAAAGATGACCAGTTAGAGAGTTAGCCACCCAGATTACACCAATAGCACAAGATAACTTGTAAGCAGAACGACATGGTGGAATTTATTTTCTGAACTTGCCAGGGTTTATTCTCCAGTTTTAAGGTTGCCTTAACTGCATAAAATGAACACTTGTTGTCTTGTATTTGTCTGCATACATTCTGTAATGGCTAAAAACAACCTCTCTCTGCTCTATCACATTTTCTCCTTTACTTTTGAAATCAGCTTACACTGAGATGTACAGACATGGAATTTCCATAAAAGATAGGCTTTAGATGTCCCCTTTGTTTTCTTTGTACTTGAAACAAGAATGTTTTTTAAAGTCTTGCAGATTTTGAATGAATAAGCACTACATTGGTGCTGCCCCAGCCTAGAGCCTGTCACCTCCTTCACATGTGTTCGAATGCCAGGGATGGGCTGTGGAGCAACACTGCAGCTGAGAGATGGGTTACGCCTGGGCACCAGATCCACAGATCCTCTGTCCAGGTATCACATGGGATTGTGGCACCACCATTCTCTGTACTGGTTCAAGTATTGATTGACCTTCATGGACAACCTCACTGTTCAGTAATATGAAGTTTGAAACTTGCAAAACAAATTATATTCCAGGAAATTTTTTTGTGGAGGAATGCATTTCCCGATTAGACAAAGGCATGGATTGCTTTGACATTTTACAAAAGTATCTTAAACAGAATGGTAAGGCCTTTGAAAATACCTATTTTTGTACAGTAACAAAACCAGTTGCTCTATACTTCCAAAAATATCTACAGACAATAAAAGGACCACATTCTGGAGGTAATGAGAACCTGTGATGTTCACAGATTTTCACAGAATTATAAAAATTGAAAAATTTCAAGACCAAGCCTTGACTGCCTACAATAATGCAATAGGTCTTGAAAATAGAACAACAATTTCCAAAATGTTGATTATATTTCACTTTTAGTTTTAAATCATGTTCCTGAATGAATTAAAGTCCTGAAGAATTTTGTTGAGAATCGTTACCAGGATGGAAGGAATCAGTGTTACGCAAGAACTTAACATTTTCTATTAGCTGATGAGATTGTAGTGCATTTATTCACTGTTCCTAAAATTTAAGAAAAAAAGTTTAGCCAAAACTAAATGTGAATTCTTTACCAAAGAAACATATTACTCCATAGAAAAAAACTGTGCACTTACTCTGACATTTTAAATTCCATATCCTACCTGTTTTTTTTAAAACTTATACTGTTCTAAATCACTCTGAGATTCTTCAGGCTGTGAGCTCTTGAGACAGAGACTTCCATTTGTAAAGAATCTAGCTCAAAATTATTATCTGTTGCCTTCAGAACCTGAGAGAATCATGAGAGCAACAACAAAAAATAATGGCAACATTGACAATCATTCTGAAATCTAAAGCAGAATATATAAAATGATTATAAAATGCTTTTGACACTCAGCTGTGAGTAACATTGTTTTCAAGAGTATTATTGTACATGAGCTGATGCATGTATTTTTATACCTGTATCCTGTATCTTTACTGCAGTGGGCAGTCACAACCATTTGCTCTCATATTCTTCCCAGATGAAATAAAATTTGATAGAAAATATTTATTTTGGGAAAAAAAATAGAGATACAACATTGAATGTACAACTGCACAAAGTTCATAGGGAATTTAGTCTGCTATGAGTTGCCTAAAGAATGGACGGTCACTTTACGTAAATCTAACCTTTTACAGAGTTCAACCAGTAAATTTCATGAAGAAATATGTGTTCCTACAGGTGTGAAGAACTGAATATATGTGCAGAAGGTCAAAAAGAGGGCAAGTTTTTAATACTACATTAGTAATAGCTGCTTCACAGTTGCACATTAAATCCACCTAGCAACAACAACGAATTGTAAAATACAGCACATTAATATGATGAAGTTTATGTTTCCACCATATCGAACATTTTCATTAACACTCCTTTTCACTGCGTGTATCTGAAGGAAGAAAGCAATTAGAAAGCTTCAGATTTTATGTTAGATCAGGGAGTATTTGATCAATGGGTTTACTCATTGAATACTGCAGATTTGTCCTAGCCCAAACTATCTAAGAAATTTATGTCAAAGTCAGTTAATAATTTCAAGTAAATAATAGTAATTAGTGAAAAAATTACATTTTGTTTCAAAACTATATTTTATGAGAAGATAAAATTTTACTAAATATGCAAATTAAACAAAATATTACATTCAAGCCATTTTCTCTGCTTTTCATTTCAAAAAGAAATCTGGAAAAATGTTTTGCTTTAAATGTTCAGCTCATCCAGAAAAGTGAAAAAATCAATTATTCACACAACCCTATTTACTAATACTCTATGTGGAGGAGTAGATTGGATGACTAATGTTGTTTGTTCCCACATACCGCCTCCACTTGCTTATATATCTGCTGAGAAATAGCAACCTTGAGCTTCCAAAGTCTCATAGGTTTTGACCTGACTGTCTTGCACTAGCAGTATGGACTTTGTAAAGAATGTGTCTGTACTAAAACAAATATGTACTCTTCTCATATGCTGTACACACTATCAGAAAGGAGGGTTTCCATAGTAATGAAGATAAGCATTTGGAAAGACACATCACCATTTCTGAGGAAAAAACATTAAGGCTGACTTCTATAAGCCTTTTTTAAGTTATGTCGAAAGCCAGTTTTCTCCACAAATATTTGTTATAGTGAAATACTATGAAGGCATATGAAATTTAATGATTTTGATGGGATGAAGATTCCTGTTTGTGCAGTTTCTGCATGACTTCACACAGACATGAACACTGTATGTCAAGAAAAAAAAAGAACAAAGGAATCCAGCTGTAGCCGAGGACCACGGACACAAACTTGATGTAAATGTCTGGGATATAATACAGTATACCTGTGCAGTGAAACATCAAACAGATGGAGCAACTAGATAACAACACAAACATGGAAACTAGATAGAATTGTCAGAATTCATGAAAAAATTTTGTGAAATAGAAAGTAATTATTAGAAAACCAAAGTAGATCTATATCGGAGACACATTAGCCTATGGCAGTAATTCTAACCCTTGCTTTACTCTGCTTCTGCTCTTGGCCACTGCTGTATTATGGATGACATAGTCATTGGATCAGATCCTGTATTCCTATTTTACTCCCATCATACAAACTATGCTTCATAAAACGAAACAATAAAATAGAATTGACTGCTCAGTATGGTATCATAAAGCCTATATACCTGTAAGACCTAACAACGATCTCAAGATGTTATAACTTTAGTTGTTTACCCAAATACAGTCCATTTGAGGACACAATTTTTATACCTTATTTTTCCTCTGTCATGAAAAGGCTTTAAAATTATCTAAACCTAGGGAGATGGTGTACACATCAACACACACCCCAGACAAAATGAAACATAGAGAAGACTTGCTGAAGTAGCTTTGTAGGAGTTCAGAGCAGCAGGACATTTTCTACTCATTTCATAATGTGTGCGTTTGTTTAGTTGCTTGTTATTCACTGACAGGTACAAAGTACATGAGCAACTGCACATGAGTCTGTCCAAGAGGTAGCACTGATTATTTAGGGTAGGCACCCTCATAAGGAAGATACTGAAAATCCAGACCACCGACAACTAACAAAGGTTCCATTAACCAATTATTCCAAATAAATCCATTACAATTCCTATTATATACAATATGGCTAATCACATAAATATTTGTAGGCTTAGTAACTCTGATTACCAAAGACTGTCTGTATATATTATATTTGAGCTGTGGCAAAGAGTGTTTTCAGTCTTAATAAGTTATTGTAGCTCCATGCACTGAACAGAAAAAAACATTTTAAAGTATTCTCTTTTCTTTTTTTATTCCTCAGACTATCTGGTATGTTAAGTAGGCTCCAGACACTATTTTTTCACCAAATTTTCTACTTAATAGACAAATATGATATCCTACTACCCAGGAAAAGTCATTCTTACGTATTTACAGATTTAGTGAAAAGCCTAAAGCTGGGACAGATGAGATCTTACAAATGCAGGTCTCTACACGCTTTCTATTGTGCCACTGTTTTCATACATTAATAAAAATAATAATAATAAAAATAATTAATAAAAATACAAAGAAGCACATGAAGAAAAAACATACTCTCTGGAAAATTGTATCAACAGTGAAGACCTAAGGAATGAGGTCTCTGAGAGGGAAAAAAAGTGAAGTGACTATTCCTAGATCACCTTGCAGGTCTTTGTCCAAGTCAGGACTGATGAGTTTTAACTACTGAACTACCTCTCACTTTTTCTTTTCCATTTTAAAGCCATTAGTATTAGCAATGTGTCCCACAGTTATCAGATGAGTCTCTTCTCATCTTCATAATACCTGTTCTAATTTCCCAGTCTCAGGAATACTTTTGGACAGTTGCTACTTTTCTAAAAAATTGTCCTTTAGGAAGCCATGTCTTTCTTTGCTATCCATGACTAATATTAATATTTTCTCCTTCATCCTGGATGCGCCCATGGTTTTTAACCATGAGTATCCTGATCAGACAGAGATTCTTCCACATGACCTCAAAGCCCATAGTTTCATGAACCACAGTTTTTCAAGGGACACCTTAGACTGCTTAAATTAATGTTTCTTTCCAGCACTCGTTTCAGCTCTGGAATGTCCCAAAATAACAGGCTTTAAAACCATGACAAGTTTATGCCCAAAGAAGTATGGATTAGCATGTTAATTTTACAGCCCCCTCTGAGCCCTGCCCTGGTGGGCTCATTGTAACTATGGCACCTGGCCTCCCAAGCAAGGGGAAATGAAAATAAGTGTCTGCAAAAATAAAAATCTGCATAATTCATTTTAAAATATTTTTTCTGGATTGGAANCAGACTATCTGGTATGTTAAGTAGGCTCCAGACACTATTTTTTCACCAAATTTTCTACTTAATAGACAAATATGATATCCTACTACCCAGGAAAAGTCATTCTTACGTATTTACAGATTTAGTGAAAAGCCTAAAGCTGGGACAGATAAGATCTTACAAATGCAGGTCTCTACACGCTTTCTATTGTGCCACTGTTTTCATACATTAATAAAAATAATAATAATAAAAATAATTAATAAAAATACAAAGAAGCACATGAAGAAAAAACATACTCTCTGGAAAATTGTATCAACAGTGAAGACCTAAGGAATGAGGTCTCTGAGAGGGAAAAAAAGTGAAGTGACTATTCCTAGATCACCTTGCAGGTCTTTGTCCAAGTCAGGACTGATGAGTTTTAACTACTGAACTACCTCTCACTTTTTCTTTTCCATTTTAAAGCCATTAGTATTAGCAATGTGTCCCACAGTTATCAGATGAGTCTCTTCTCATCTTCATAATACCTGTTCTAATTTCCCAGTCTCAGGAATACTTTTGGACAGTTGCTACTTTTCTAAAAAATTGTCCTTTAGGAAGCCATGTCTTTCTTTGCTATCCATGACTAATATTAATATTTTCTCCTTCATCCTGGATGCGCCCATGGTTTTTAACCATGAGTATCCTGATCAGACAGAGATTCTTCCACATGACCTCAAAGCCCATAGTTTCATGAACCACAGTTTTTCAAGGGACACCTTAGACTGCTTAAATTAATGTTTCTTTCCAGCACTCGTTTCAGCTCTGGAATGTCCCAAAATAACAGGCTTTAAAACCATGACAAGTTTATGCCCAAAGAAGTATGGATTAGCATGTTAATTTTACAGCCCCCTCTGAGCCCTGCCCTGGTGGGCTCATTGTAACTATGGCACCTGGCCTCCCAAGCAAGGGGAAATGAAAATAAGTGTCTGCAAAAATAAAAATCTGCATAATTCATTTTAAAATATTTTTTCTGGATTGGAAGTGCTTTATCTGGAATATACAATGACATGTTGTTTTAAAAGACTTTTACAAACATATGTTTGGGTCAAGCTACACAAATGTGCATGCCTTCATCACCACAGAGAGAAAACTCCCTGGATTCTTCTGTATTCCTCATTTACAGTATTTAGCAAATATTTACTTAAAACTTTAATCCCTAGATATACTTTAGGATATAGTATATCTGCATTTAAACTTTAATTCCCACTGAAATCACTTCAGGAACATAAGAACCTTGAAAAAAATTGACCGTATTTTGCAAAAGAGGCAAGGGAAATATTTTACTGGGATCCATGAAGATTTGACTGCTGATGTCAGGAATTGTGTGGGGCACTAGCATGAAAGGAAGATGGACACAGAAGAGAAGCAAACATGAGAAGAGGAAAACTCAAAAGAACTAGAAGAGAACTTATGGAAGAACAGAACCTAGACAATTAAGGCTAAAAGTGGAAAACTACAGAAAAGTGCATAAGGGAAGGATAACGATGGTGTTCCTGGCAGAGAAAATATCATTGCCTCCAGAGTTTTAGAAATGAACAACAAAATCATTTCTCTTCAGAGTCCTGTGCAATAACACGACATTTTCACAACAATACATTTCAGGTTGCAGTAAGAATTAACGTTCATCTCTGCTTAAAAACATGAAATTTAGGGTGGGAAGCACGGGGAAAACTGAATGCCACTGGACCCAAACAGCTATTCCTTTATTGCTTTTGGTATTCAGATGACATTTACTCTTACCCTTTTTTAAAATCCTGAGGGAATCACTAAATTATATATGCACATATATATCCAGTACAGAGAGCAGAAAAGTACAGTTTGCCTTCAGGGCCAGCAATTAGGGATTTGCTAAGTCAGCTATATGCTGTTGGAGAATCAAGGAAATATCCATTAGAATGCCATTAGGACCTGCAGAAAAGCTCTGCATTTCTTAGCCCCCTTTCTCTATATGCACTCTCTTATACTCCATAACATTTCCATATTTTTGCAGAAACATTTCTCTTTAAAGAATATTATTACAAGTTCTAATAGGTTTGTTTAGATCAGCATAAATGCCCTTCAATCATTCTACCTAAGGTGGCCTGAACTGGTTAGTAATCTGACGGGTCTGGCAGACTTCCCCATTGGCATGTTGAGCCTTTGGCAAGAGTGGGTTGAGCACAGTTCACACAGAACTGCTGAAACAACTGTTTGATAACGTAGCATATTTTTGAAAATTACCAGTGAAAACTCAAATCACCATTAACACTCATGCTAGATTTGCCTATTTTGCTCTCTGACCTTCAAAGAGAAATGTTTGTTCATAAACAGCTGGTTCTTTTAATCTCCACAACATTGTTGTGTGAACATTTATACAAAAGGCATAAAGGGAGCAATAGAACAGGAGGAGAAGAACTGAGCTTGATCATTTCTTGAGAATTTTTATAGTGATGTTCTTGGTAATTGTAATCTGCACTCAGTTTTATTTCACATTAAGTTCTAGGAGACAATAGGAAAGATTGAAATTGCTGCCATAAAGTATAAGAGGAATTTTTCATTAACTTGTAAAATAAATTTGCAAAATGTGTTAGGTAATTTTTTATTACTTGGAAATTCTGGCAGCACAAATAGGTAGTGTGAAGTCCATGCATGGTTACATGCATGTAAACCCACATATGTACATGTATTCTATGTGCATGTTACATCTCCACATGTGAAAATCCCCATGTGATCACAAAGAATTTGGTCAACTGAACCTGGTGAGAGTACTGACTGACCTGAGACCTCAATGCATTTGCTCCATGATCCAAAAGAGTTTTGTAGAATGAAATGTTAAACTTTCATAGAATAAACTACAGGGGCTAAAAATCCTTTTTTTTTTCCGCAGCATTATTTCAATTAATTTACAAGATATTTTTACGTAATATATTTCTATCCTATTTAGTATCATTGTATATAACATATTGGGACATATAGGGACCTGCACCTATTCCTGCAACTTGGATCTGGCTGTTCTAGCTGCTTTATGAGGCATCCTGCTCATTAGGGGTAAACTGAAACACATGAGAAGCACTTGGCATAATCTAGGAGGATTCCATGACATAATCTAGGTCTTCCAAGTTTATCATGGGATGAAGAACAGTGCCTGCAGAACTTGACACTTCTACGGTTCTTAGGAAAGATACAGAAGAAAAGAGTCAGTATTTCCTGGTCACCTACCAACCGCTTTCCTTTTAGGGTGAATCTAATCGTTAATATATAATGCATACTGTGCAATCTGCAGAGTTTTTTCTTGATAACTTTAACCATTCCCTCCAGTACTCGCATACCTGCCAAGATCTTTAAGAATGTGGAAGGTTTGTGGAAAGGGAGACGATGAATTTCATGAAAATTGTATAACAGATTCAAGCCATTCACCTGAATTATATAAAATGTATGAAACTGAGAGCTGTATTACATAAGTGATGGCAGAGCAAGGCACTGCATCTTGAAGAAAGTTTCGCTGAAGGAATGGAGTGTACCTAGAGATCAAACACCGTTGTAAAGAGGTAAGAAATCAAGCATTTTTACATTTCTTTTTCCAAGTTTCCCAAATGCACTCACCCACAATTCAGACTAACAGCTTTCAAAGTTTCCCGTAAAAAAACAAAGCAGTTTTGATTTGTAGCAGCATAAAATAGTTTCTGAAACCAATACATTCCATTTTTATACTTGCATAACTTAGAGACAATTAAACTGACTTTTTTTCCCATAACCTAATAAAAAAAATCCAGTCTCAGCTTAAAATCTTTGCCTGCCAAATGCAAATCAGATTTTTTTTTTTTAGGATTGGGTTATGAATCCATGAAAACAGGATATATAACAGAAACCCTCACAGACCTATAACTACAGAAGTGCTAAAGAGGCACTGGTTGGAATACGAAACATCATCAGATAGCTTACCTCTTCATTCATGTTTCTTACTAAGTGTTTGGTTACTGTAGGTGCTTTAGATTTTTTTACAATTTATGTAAATTATTAAACACCTGTTCTCTTCCCATAGAAGAAGAATATGGAACAATCTCTTCAGTTTAATTCATCCTTGGTTTGAATTGTCATTATTTTCTTGACAACTACAAGGATACTGTAGTTCCCTAATGGTCAGATTTTGTTGGCAAAACACAGATGTTCAGAATCTACCGTTCTAAAACTGATAATTTTTTTGTGATTTTGTTGAGAAAATATCATTAAAACACAATTAGTGATTCAGTAGTGAAAAACAATGACAGACAAACTCCCACAATTTCCATTCCCCTTCCTTGCAGATGTGATATTGCTGTCTGATGCAGTTTGGTTGGTTGTGTCCTACCTATTCGAGTTTTCTGATGCATCTATCAATAAATTGCTTTAATGTGTCTCTGCCATAAGCTGCTATCTGCTCTGTTTCCATCAGGACAGTGTTTTGGGAAAAGTGCTTAGGAGAAGGGAAGACCCTAGTAGAAGTTAAACTGTGTGCACCTCTAAGTTGGAGGGTGTCTGGAAGAACATGACATGTTTCATATACAACAATTACTTGTGCCTTTTCTTCATCAATGAGAGAAATTATCATTTTGTTCATATCACTTTGTAAACTAGAGTAGTTGTATGTTCTCCTCTCCAAGCCAGTTTTGTTGCCAATTGCTGCTCAACCCTGGGAGAAGAGGACATATTTCCTGGTAATCATAGAATCATAGTGTGGCCTGGGTTGAAAAGGACCTTAGAGATCACCTAGGTTCAACCCCCCTGCTGTGGGTAGGATTGCCAACCACTAGAGCAGGCTGCCCAGGGCCCCATCCAGCCTGGCCTTGAATGCCTCCAGGGATGGGGCATCCACAACTTCTCTGGGCAACCTGTTCCAGTGCCTCACCACACTCTGAGTGAAAAATCTCCTAATATCTAACCTAAATCTCCCCTCTCCTAGTTTGAAACCATTCCCCCTCGTCCTGTCATTATCATACATTGTCAATAGTCACTCCCCCTCCTGTTTATAAGCTCCCTTTAAGTACTGGAAGGCTGCAATGAGATTTCCCTGGGGCCTTCTCTTCTCCAGGCTAAACAAGTCCAATTCCCTCAACCTTTCTTCACAGAAGAGGTGCTCCAGCCCTCTGATCATCTTTGTGGCACTCTTCTGAACCTGTTCCAAGGGCTCCATGGCTTTATTGTGCTGGGGGCCCCAGGCCTGGACACAGTACTCCAGATGGGGCCTCACAAGAGCAGAGTAGAGGGGGACAATCACCTCCCTCTCCCTGCTGGCCACCTTTTTTTAATGCAGCCCAGGACATAGCTTGCCTTCTGGGCTGCAAGTGCACACTGCTGGCTCATGTCCAGTTTCTCATCCACCAGGACCCCCAAGTCCTTCTCTGCAGGGCTGCTCTCAGGGATTTCTTCTCCCAGTCTATATAAGTACCTGGGATTGCCCCACCCCAAGTGCAACACCTTGCACTTGGCCTTGTTGAACCTCATTAGGTTCTCATGGACCCACCTCTCCAGCCTGTCCAGGTGTCTCTGGATGGCATCCCTTCCCTCTGTTGCGTTGACTGCACCACTCAGCTTAGTGTCTTCTGCAAACTTGATGAGGGTGCACTCAATTCCCTCATCTATGTCGTTGATAAAGATGTTTAAGAGCACCAGTCCCAAGACAGATGCTTGAGAGACATCACCTGTGACTGGCCTCCACCCAGACATAGAGCTGTTGGCCACAACCCTTTGGTTGCGATCAGCCAACCAATTCTTGATCCATTGAACAGTCCATTGTTCAAATCCATACCTCTCCAATTTAGAGAGGGTGTGGTGAGGGACCATCTCAAAGGCTTTGCACAAGTCCAGGTAGATTACATCTGTCACCCTTTCTTTGTCCACCAATGCCATCACTCTATCATAGAAGGCCACCAGATTGGTCAGGCAAGATCTGCCTTTGGTGAAGCCATGTTGGCTGTCTCAGATCACCTCTTGGTCTCATGCATGCTTTAACATGGCTTCTAGGAGGATCTGCTCCATGACCTTCCCAGGCACAGAGGTGAGGCTATGGGACCAATTCAAGTGATCATGACCACTGATAAAATTCATCCTACCTGCTTACTGGACCCCTTTTGTTCATTGTGTTCAGCTACATCACCTGAGATGAGCTGAAACACAGAACCAAAAGACATAGATTGCAGTCAAATTGCCCTTGTAGCATCAGCAAGTGGGGAGCTGTTTTTTCTCAGCATTCTTCACGGAGCTGGCATGGGATTGGCACTGGACTTCCTGTAACTATCAAAATACAAAATGTACAGAACAACAAACACAACTTCTTGGAGAAATTAGATTTATTCACCTTCTAAGAGTTATGATACTCATAATCATTCTCACAAGCTTTTCATGTTGTAGCTTCTCAAGGATGAGCTCAATTTCACATTTCATTACTAAACCAGTTTATTCTGGTTTCTATGCTGACATTGGTTTTGTCTGATTTTCTAAATTTACCATAAGACATGATAGGTTATAATTTTACTAACAGAAAAAAAAGAATATTCAAATTAAATTATATTTTTATTATATTTGCAAAGTCCTCATTTGGGGGTTTTTAAGTTTGAGGATTTGAACCAGCTTGTAAATGTCTGACCATTTGTTGATTCTGGCCTCCCACGCTATTAAGTACTCTGTGGGAATGTACAATTTGGAGTGCAGCTGAAAAGGGGTAATTTTCATACCCATATATTACACTTGTCTAACAAACAGAAATAAAACTGAATGTACTGCACTCAGTGAGAGGAAGAACAGCAATTCAGCATGGTGATGAAGGCTGGCACATGCTAGTAGGCTCAGTTAGAATTAACCTGATGTAGAGGAGAACTTGCTCTGCCTTACTAGAGCTTTGACAGACCTTATGTTGAATATAGAGGGTAAGAGATGACTAATTTGAGCTTTATCAAGATTATTTTGAGCTTTTTTCATTCTAGTCTAGATGAGGTGGACTGAACAAAGGAAAGACAGAGAGGTTTAAGTGAATCAGAAATCACCGTATTTCTTGAAGTAAGACAAATTTAAATTTTCAAACACTATTCCTTCTATCCTTATGACCACTTCTTAATTTCCTGAGTCCACACAGGACTAGGATAAGGATCAAAATATTGTAATAAATTAATTTTACTAAGTGAAAACTGTGGTAGACACCTGAAATTTCTCACTAAATGTAGAGAGTAAAGTTCTGATCTCCTAGCACTGTGTGGCGTTCACTCTCAGGGACATTAGTTTATCTTTCTACAGCTGTGCTTTTACAAGTCAGTGTCCTGAGCACAGAGCTTAATACAAGAATTTAGTCTTTCTACTCTTTGCACAGCACACAGAATATGTCCAGTTCTCTACACATATGTGTACACTCTTTTAAGTCTTCCCCCCATACCAGATGATGGGCTTCAGTTTGACAGTAATCCCCTTCCCTGGGACATAATGCCTGTCTTTTATGTGGAATGAACCTGAAAGCTGGAAGACATCCTCTTTACTTCTATAAACAGCTGTGGATGAATGCAACTTATCCTGTTTGACAGTTTTTAAAAAGGTTCTCTATGGTTTTTATTAGCTTTGAGTAACAACGGCTCCTCAGTTTTATCTAGTTTTAATGTTTGTGTAACAATGTACTTGAGATAGTAAGAATACATTAAATATATCTCAATAATTATTAAATACAATAAATGTAAATATTGTACCATCAGAAAAGACTCAAGGCACAATATCACACATGTAACAGTTAATGCAGCACGTAGCAAGAAGCAAATAAGATATTCAACCACAAATGTAATAACCTCTGTTGCAAAATCTAATTTAATAAGCAAAATTTAGAAGCACTCACTTTGGTGCAAATTTTACCTCTAGTCCTTGCAAAAAAACCCCTTTTGCTTTCACCAAATAACTCGTATTTTTTCTTTGTAACTAACTCCACTCTAAGTAATTTTATTGATTACTTCTGCCAGGCTCAGAAGAGGAGGGAGACAAAAAAAGACCGTTGCTGGTGTTTCTATTATACAAAAACTGCTCCTGCCTAGTGGCCTCTAGCACCAAGCTGCACTTAAAAGGACATTGGCAAAGCAACATCTTTTCTCCTCTCTAACCATTGGAGGTGACCCAAAAAGAGAATATATGCTAAGCAAGCTACATTGTTTGTTGTAATGAAAATTGTTATCTTTCTTCATCTCTGGAAAGCATGGGTGATGTTATCTCTTGTTAGGCAGAAACGTTTCCCACTTTCCCAAATGAGTTTGTCCGGTTCTGCATAGTCCTTAGTTTGAGACTGGAGGACATGCTCTGGGAAAACATATCTGAATCACTTTGCTTCGCACTGAAGCAATCTCAACTGAAACACAGCAAACGTTTAACAGAGCGCAACACTATCCTTTTTCTCTTGCTGAAAGAATGAGTCTTGTATTCATATCTCTCAATACAGATCTCTCACACATACACGCAGCCCTGTGCGTATGCATGTGCACATACACGTCAACAACTCTGCAAATGATCTTAACAAGAGTCTTTTTAACACACTCAGAGTTTGAACCAGAACCTCTCTGGTTCTCAGCTACACTGGAAGTACACAAAGAGCTGGCAATTTAGCACAGTATGCCTTGTAATTAGTTTAATCATTGTCAGCATGTAACTATAAACCAAATACCAATTAGTCGTCTAGTATATCAATTGTATTTTTCTTAATTGTCTTTCGAGTTAGGTTTTCTGTGAAAGTAAACTGAGGTCCCCTGTGAGAAGCAGGAAGATGCCTTTCCACATTTGCTAAGATGTGCAAATATGGGAGCTACTAGTTGCCTGTTGTCAAAAAGCAGGTTTGGCATCATTTACAAATCAGCAAAAATTGAAGGATTAAGATATTTAGAAGAGCAATTCTGCAAGCGTTTGACAGCAGTGAGTGAGAGATAAGGCTGACTGTAGTACTTGTGGCAGGATCCAGGGTTGGAATGGCTCCAAAGCTCAGGGGTTTTCTGATCCATGAATCTGGATGGGATCTCTGCTTTTAAGTGGCTGAAGGTGATTTTAATATTCGCTTAGATTCTTTGTGCAGAACAGAGTAGCAAGAGCTTAAAAGGGTGAGCGAAAGAGATTGAGTCATCTGCTTATACTAGTGTAATGTGCAACTGGAACTACCATTCATTTCCAACCCGAGACTGTCTCGTCAGGTATTCCAGCACATCTTTCTTTCCTCAGGGTAATATAAGTTTATCACAGTCTGCTAAGATAAACGATGCAAAGAGATTTACCAAAAGATAATTTGACCCAGAGTAGTAGCAGTCTTCGGTGGCACTGCCAGTAACATCCAGGCACAGCACAGCTCTTCAGATGAGAGAACATGTCCCAAGTGCAGCAGCCAGGTGAGCCACCTTGGGGGGGTTAGACAGCCCCTGACACCTCTGGGAAGATCAGCCAAGCAATGGAAGTGGTGTCAGTGCTTGAAAAACTGCACAGCTGTCTTTCAAGGGACAAGGCAGCTAGAGGAAAAGCTGCAAATAGAATAACTATTCAGGGATAGATTGCTGGGGAGTGAAGGTCACAGAATGGTTATTAAGAATGGAAGTAGTAACAGCAGCAGCAGAAGCAATTTTACCTGACCAGAACAGATCCAAAAATTGGCCTTTATTTGTACCAGCCCAAGAAATTATCTTTATCTCCTTCCCACTTGATGGGCAGAAGTCAGCAAAAAGAAATGAAAGGGATTTCCCCAGAGACCAAGTGCTCCTTCTCCTCCTACAGCAAAGGGAAAGGAGTTTGTTTTCTTTTTTTGTGGTGCAATAATGCTTGAAAGGACCAGTTTTAGGAGAAAAAAAGTCACTTCCAGTCATTTATGATTTATGCAGAGACAGTACAATGCCAACATTTCCAGATGTTCAGAAGCCTGCTGGAAAACAAAACATATTTCCAAAAATTCCTGGGGCTAGAAGTGCAAATCTCTCATTCACACTCACGAGATCTTACATAAACAGTACCTTGGTGCCACCACAGGGCTGGTTATAAACACTCACCAAAGTGGAGGAAGCTGCAGACCTGCATGTCCTATAAGGCTCTTCAAACTTTGTAAACCTACAGACCAGATACACAGCCCATGTCAGTGAACTGTAGTTCATGCACAGCTCTAAATTTGCTTGGCTTTAATTAATCCCCAGTTCAGCTACTCCCAACTCAACTGTTCCCACTTACACCCACTAAGGATCTGTCCTTGTTCATCAATGAGGAGAAATGCCTTGGGCTCATCTCTGCTGCAAGTTTTTTATTCAGCCTCTCATGTGTGTTCATTTTTCCATCTGTAAGGAATTTTGCCTGTGTCCTGCTTTATTCCAAGAAAACTACACTTTGGTGCCTAATTTTTGTCATGCAAAATGAGCTTGCCACAAGAAATTTGAGACTTGGGATGACAGTTTGGCCCTGAATTGGTTTAAAAACACTACAAAGTAAGTTTAGATTTCTCAGTGGGCACATTTACTGGGCAGAGATATTTCTTCTAGTATGCATGCATGTGCATTCACACATATACATTCGTGCCTGTATATAAACATATACCTGAGATCAGAAAAAGGAACACAGAGTACCTAACATTGAAACCAGAAAATAAAACTAAGCTTAAGGTACTGCTTATAACATCCTGCAGTCAGGCCATTTATTGAGGACCACATGAAGACCTAAGTATGAAGGTTTGTCTCTAATGCTGTCATCTTCACTATAAAATATTTAGATGCATAGTTAAATGTGACTTCAGTGGCCACAGAGAGAACAGGAATAATGAAGTGGTTTGAAGGGTTTTAGTAGCACTGTTAGAAGCTAGAGAAATTACAGGACTATTCATAATCATTCCCTTGCATGAAGCCATTTGATTTTGTGGCATGGAAACTACAAATAGTGTTTGTGAACAAGATATCCTCAAATTTGGCACAAGAATGTGTTCATTATTCCCTGTAAATAAGACCCCATTATGAGTGATGATGTGTCAAAAGTCACAAAAATGTTGAAATTCTACTTCAGCTGAAAAATGTAATGCTCAATGAATCTATGTGTGAAATGTATTAAATCCAGACTAGAATAGTATTTCTGTCTCCATTAGCAACAAGCACCCAAGAGGATGCAGTGACTGACTTAAAGAAAAGATTGTTTGTGATATGAATGACAATTTCCCAGAGACACACCAAAGTGGTGGCACAAATACACAGCCTGAGTCTCCTCCCAAATTACCAGTTCAAGTGGTGTTTCAAACCAATGAGGCAAGCACTGCCAACCAATCATCTTCATATTATTTATTACTCTATTTTCACATACAGACCCCTTGCGTTAGCTATTAGCAGTGATTCAATAGCACTGCAGGTTATAAGTGTATAAGGAACATTTACTCCTGAGACCTCACTTTACCAGCAGTTCCTCTACATTTTTCTCCTCTCTAGTAGCTGTTCCACCTATGATACTTTTCACTATATTTTCTCTTTAATCAAATTTTACATAGTTGTCTGATAACTCAGGTTATGCAAGGATTTAATTTAATGAACAGTCATTTGAATGCGTGCAGTTTGCCTAAGAAATGAAAGCATAGTTCTCTTGAGGAAAGAAAAAAAAAGCATATAGGTGAAGTTTCCAGATATGATAATGTTATTACTTAGAAAGGAAGCAGAAGAAATCAAAAGTTCAGCCATACATAAAGTTCATTGATTCTCTGTGCCTGTACATGCATTAATTACTTCGCATAATATTGAAGTTTGTTAACACAGATACAGGTCACTTGAATAAGTAGACAGTCCTTCTAACAATTCTTTTGAGGGACTAAAACCTCTGCTTCATTTAGGACCAAGCAGTTTTCATGTACTGTTTTTAAAGCTAGCTATATATGTGCTTATCTACATGTATCAGAAAGCAGTTATGTTGTTAATAAAGGATGTATGCAACACTAGCTTATTTGTTCATTTATGTTCTATGCATACATGTTAAATAACTTCATTGATTCCCCTTTCTCATTTCTGTTTCTTCATTTCAGTTAGTTTTAGCACCATAACAAATTACATTTTCGGTTTAGTTTCTTTTTTTTTTTCCCCTTGCTATTCTTTTCCTTTAGGTTTCTCAAGGTTTGCTTGTGGTTTTGCAGATAAGCATTCTTAACATGTAAGACCCTACTAAAAGAAGTTCAGAACCAGAACATATAAAACTTTTTGCAAAAAGGTGCGCTACAGATATGAACAGAAGTTTGGCAGTTTGTTTTGTAGGGAAAACAAATCTCAGATTGTAACTACCTAATATTTTGGATGCATGACTGTGGTAATGATTACATTTGATTCTATGAACTGGAGTTAAATGATGGTAATTTCCATTTTCACATGATTGATCTTTCAAATTCAAAAGTCCATGTTAGATAACTGCTTCAGTTCTCCAGAGTGAGCAAAGTAAATTACAGGAGAAGGCTCCAAAATTGGGCTTAAGAACAACCCTATAGCTACAGAGTAGCACTGAGGGGTGTCCTCCGAGGTACTTAACTTTTGGCATAGATGTGTGTATAGCAAAGGACCAGGGCTTTTGTCTAATCCACAGCATATATTTCACTTGCAGCTGATCCCTTTACTCCCTGTAATAGGAGCTAAATCTTCACACCTGACAGACCCTGACAAATGCCTGGGGACTGAGCAGTGTGCAGGCTTAGACCCTTCCATTGTGGTCTGAAAAAGCCCTGGCAATCCAGTGTTTTCACATTAAACCTTCGCAAGGGAGTCCACCCTGAAAACCACAGGGAGTTTTTAGTCTCCTTCTCCCTTTCCACAGTCAGGCCTAAAACTGTTGTAGCCCCAGGACTCTGTGTCTTTGGGACTCCTTCACGGGTCCTTTTTATCAAACCAGGCTGAAGTGGGCCCCCTTATAAGCTTACAGCAACTGGAAACCTGAGCCAGAGAAGAACTGTAGTTAGTTATTAGCAAGTTCTTCCAAGGCAGCCTAAAGGGGATTGTCCACCAGTGTTTGAATGTCTAGCTATCAATTCACTGCAGTTCTAGCAACAAGGGGGAGAAAAATTGAGTAAATGACTAACACATGTGCATAGAGCAGGACCTTAGCTCTAGATGTACTAATAACTGTGACTTTTGTACATTTTTTTTTGGAAGAGGCCAGAGGAATATAACAAACAAGGTACTACCAGGCTTCCTGTTACTTGTAATTACAAGAATGGGCAATCTTTCATTTTAATAGGTCACATATTTTTTTTTCCCTTGCTAACATTTCTTATAAGCAGACAATGGTGTTAAGTAGAAGAAAAAAAAAAAAAAAGGAAACCATTGCCATTTAAAACTTTTAGACTAAACATTAACACTGCTGGTATGCTAGCAGAAACTGGGACAAATCCTGCCCTAACTCCAAGAGTGCAAAGGGCCAGCTAGCAGCAGCATGATGCATAACAAACGAGCTGTCTGGAAAAGGTAGGAAAAAGATAGCAGGAGAAGAGGAGGCATTGCAGAGATGGGGAACAGTAAGAAATGTAGTTCAAAGACTCGTTGTACAGGGGTGTCTGAAAACCCTGAAGGTATGCACATCTATTAATACTTTCCCCCAGCAGATCTAGGGGCAACAAAACCACAGAACAAATTTCTGTTAGTCAGCTGGAGTAGTCTCTTTTGGAAAGTTATACATGGTCTACTGGCTATCAGAGTTAATCTTTTCTTACTTTTTCCACGGGAGATGTGTCTTCGCTAAGCAATGAGGGGATGTTTTGGTGCTTTAATTTTATGTATGTCTTGATGTCAACAGAATGGGCAATTTAAGATGCACATTGAGACACAGAAAAAAGACATCAACTTTCCTAGAAAAAAAAATCTAATTTTTATTTTTCTTTAAGTGTTGACATATTCTACAGAAAAGGGAGTACTAAGAGAATAACTGGTTATCAGCACAATCTTTCCTTGGTAATTACCACCAAATACTGAGTATGGATGCTTCAGATAAAACTGAAGATCTTAAGTTCTTCCAGTTTCTGTTGAGACACACTGATTGCTGTTGTTACTAAAGTATATATATATATGTAGCTTCATTAAAGTTATTTTTCAGCAGACATCAGCACCGCCTCCCTGACAGATTATTCTGAAAAACAGGGAGAAAGTAAAACTGGTACAATAGCAATTGTTATGTATTAATCCGAACAGGATCTTCTTATCATAATGGTCTGGACTTATGGCACAAACTGGTAGAGAAAATATTTTGCAAACAATTGTACTTCTAAAAACTAGTATTTCTCAGTAGTGGTACTGAAACAATTACGAGAAAACATGTTACTTTTGTAAAAAACTTTGAAAAACTTCAATGCTTTATTAGAAAGCCTTTAACAGTACATTTTTTAAAGGCTAACATTAAACTCCTCACCTCAAGGGGATGGAATAGCTTGTGGGATTACTGGATGGCTCTTTATGGAGCCCTTTATTCTCCCACTCCCACCTCCAACCACCAACCACCTGGCCTGGGCAGAAGCCACCACCTGACAGCCCGGTGGAGAGATGTTCCCATCAAGCACAAGCACTACCTCGAGTAAGACAAACCAGTGCCCTTGTTTTCTGCCTGAGTAGAATACCAAAAGACCGAAACATTCTTCAGGCAACCCCTGGTACAGAAGAAAGCCCTGTTCCCTGCCCAGGTGTGCTTCAGCTCTCCAGCTGTGCGCACCAACCTCCCTGCAGCGCCAGCAGCTGCAGGTTTCTGCTCCCAGCTGAGTCCCACGGCAGGTCCTTGGCCCTGAAGGGAGGCCGCAGCCTGCTCAGCTTGTCCACACCATGAAATGCAGCTCCAAAGCACGTTGGTCAGCTGCCAGAGGCTGGTTTCAGTGTTAGACCCCCTGTGGTTTTAGAGCAGATAGTTAGGGAGCTGTTGCATGAGCAGTGCAGCAGCAGGGTGTAGGAGTACTGTGCTTGTAGGGTCACTTTATCTAGTCTCCTATAATGGCAGGTTATTGTGCAATAGATAATTAATTTAGCAGGAATGACAGAGGAAATGATCACTCACAACTGACTTGAATAGTGTGCTGCAAAAGAGTGTGGGAGCGTGGGGTCAGGCTGGCAGTGCTGAGGTCTGTAGCTGGGGACTGCCTGGTGTCCCTGGTGGTGTTGGCTCTCACTCTGTCATTAGCAGTTCGGCTGTGGACAGGATGAGATGGATGTGTTGGAGGTCCTGCTGGAGATGCTCTTGCATGACCCAGGCTTTGGGCAGCTGCCCTGGATGTGAGAGGGACAAAGGGCAGTAACAAGCCATTAAGCTGGAGAGGATTGTTTCTCAGGGCTGTACCACCACTTCTCTGTGAGTGAAGTCTGCTCCTACCACCTCATCAACGGTCCTTCTCTACCTTTTTCTTTTTCTTTTTCTAGTGCTGGATTTTTAGAACAGGCAGGATTTTTAGACCAGGGAAAGAGGCACGCAAACTCTGAGCTCTCAGGAGTAGCAGGCTCTCCTCCCACAAGTGCTGGGAACCCTCCTACCCGAGTGAGCACTTTACAATGTGGCCCCACACAGTTTTGGTTGCCAAGAACAGCAGTGACAGCTGGTTTGGTGCTTACAGTGTCAGTACCGATTGCTGCAAACCCGAGAGGAGATTCACCACCGGGGCTGAGCAGGAGCAGGGCGCTGCCTCTGCCCGCATGGTACGTGCTGCTGGTAAACTGCCATTTACTAGCACTTAGGGCCTGATCCTACAAGGTGCTGAGCGCCATATGGTGCACGCAGAGCAACCTCTTTCCACACACCCCTAAGATGTCAGCAGTTTTCAACTTTTACTTTTCAATAAAAAATACTGTTGATATAATAGACTAAATTTTGCAATAAAAAGTGAAAGGTAGCAGCTAACACAGCACCATGTAAAGCTGCATCTGGAATACAATTGCTGTTTAAAACCAATGGGGAAAAACAAGATATGGAGCATCAGAAGAGAGTTTAGAATAGAGACCTTTAAAGAAGAAGAATGTGTTATAAATAATAAACACCTATACAGTTGTACATGATATAAACCAAATTCTATTTCAGTGCCTTGGTGGTATTAATAAACCTCTCAGCTTTATTCTCCTGGTTTATGAGATCGCCAGCACCCCTCTATGGAATTACATGCTTTTCCACCACCATGTAAAAAATCATTAAGACAGTTTTTCAATATTTTGTTATTGTTTGACCTACAGATTAATATGCCTCTCTAGAATTTGCATCTCCCCTACTGTCTTAGAACAAATTACAGCACAATAAATGCTGTCTGACTAGAGAGCATTCTGTAGCATTTTGCTACTTGCAGTATAGTTATGACTGGCTCCTGCATCAGCAAAAATGATTAGAATAAAAAGTTCGGTTTTAGGAGCTCTGAGATTGCAATGAGGTTATAGATCAGAAGATATTCTCTTGCACTAGTGCCCTTGGGCTCAGGAAAACAATCTGGCTGTTAAATGTTAATTGCTAAATTAGTGAAGCCTAAGCCAAGTGGTGGTGGGTTTTTCAGGCTGAAATGACTACATTTGTGAAAAGAAAATAATCAAGGAGAACTCTGTAAAATATTTTCTTCAAAATCTGAAAGAGCCCAAAATCACCTGCATTAAGTATCAATGCAGCCTGCATTCACAGGAAGGTTTGCTTCTTTTCATTACTCGTACTTTGGGGAAAATATTAGGAGTGTTTTGTAGTTCTGAACTGAAATCAGGAAAGAATTTCTGTCTCACCTGGGCTTCATGTGAAACCCAGTAAACTTTAGCTCCTCTGACTTGGCTGTTGCTTAGAAAATGTGATCCTTTGTATGTCAAAATCATTTTCAGCCTGAGGATTGTCAAATAACAGTTAGGAATTCTAGGAAGTGGAGACAAGTAAGTGAGAGCCTGGGAAGAAGTGATGAATAACCAGGACTGTTTGGGGGAAAGAAGCAGTGCAGGAAGGAAGCCCAGGGTGTTTATGTGAGCAGAGGAGCTGGAACAAAAGCCAGGAGAGCTGGGAGAAGCTAGTCAGTGGAACAGCAGGAGGAAAGAGAAAAATATAAGGGATTCTGTGAAATGAAGGAAAAGGTGACAGTACCAGAGACTGTGTGCGAAGGCAAAGGCAACTTCCACTTAGAATCAGGGACCTGTCAGAGAGCTTGTGTGAGAGAGTGATGTACAAGCTGGAGTAGTGGGACAAGACTGTTGTCACCAGGGACCAAATGGCCAGGGAAAGTGATGAGGAAGAAGCAACATGGCTAGGTTTTGAGCAAAAATCCCTGGTATGTCTATAAAGAAAAAATTAAACAATAAAAGGGGCAGCAAACCTGATGGCTTTAAGCTTTTTACTAATTGTAGATCTCCCTTTTGTGCCACAGCTGAGATAGAGAAATAATGAGAGTCACTGAAAAATTAAACACAAAGCAAGAAAATGAAACATGTATGGATGCTCAACAGTCCTTAACTACACATGTTTAATGATCATAAGGATTTATATATACTGCACACAGCTACAGTCATGCTCATGGGATGAATGATTTTTCACAAAATAAAAACAGCTGTGGGGAAATTTTCTCAAACTATAATAGTAACAATAAAAGCAGTAAAATTAAAAGATGTACCTTAAAATATTATTCAAGTTGACAGTCCATATGCAACTATCTTTTTATACCAGATATAGGTCAATTAAAATGCAATTATAAGTACAATATTTTCTCCATATTTTGTGCATGCTCTGAGAATACCACTGAATACTCTAATATGAGTTTATCTTTTTAATGAGCTTTGGGTTACTCCATGAACATGTGTATCTTAATAAGGACTGTGCATTATACCCTCTATGGGACATTGAATAATGGTTCAATGTAGAGATGGCAAAATAACTTGGATGGAGTGAAAGGAAGAAAAGTAGAATAAGAATGATGGAAATTTACATATAATAAAGTTTCCCAGCAATGTGATGGTGGGAAGCAATGTGACTTTCAGTGTCTGAAAGGAGGCTAGTTCCATTCCAGAGGTCCTTGGAGGCAAACAAAAGTCTTATTCCTTTCTACGCCAGGCTTGGCAAGGAAAATTGTTTTCCTGCTTGACAAAATCTCTGAGATTTCTAAAGTTCCCCATTCCTCCCTTGATGAACCTAGACCAGTTGGGGTGAAAAAACATAGAGGAGTTAAAGCAGTCTTCTTACAATAAGGACACGAATGTCACTCTTCCACTGAGTGACATTCACCCACTTTAGTGAGCAACTAAATCTCAAGGATACCAGTAATTTGAGGGTTTAGCACTTTCCTATTGGAGTTAGTCAATTTTCCATACATTGTACGAATTTCAGGGCTACTGAGAAAGTCTGTAAAACAGCAGGCAGGGTCACCTACAAAGCAGGTCATGAAGGTCTAACTTCTTGCTTTGTGAAATTCTGACTTGAATTTTAGATCCTCCAACTCTGACGTTTGTCCTAATAATTTGTTAATTGTGAGGTAGTTAATTTTTCCTTTTTTCCCTCCTTTTCTTTCTTTCTCTCTCCCTCTTCCACTGCTTTTCAAAGCTGGGAGGCTTATTCTCAGTGAACTGCTACACTTTGACAAAAAAAAAATAAATTGCCTTAAATATCAACTATCTTAAAAATATGATCATTATGAAAAATGCCATCAGTAGCAACTGCGGGAAATATCACTGTGATATATCACAATTATTTCTGTCTTTTCCTCTTTTTTTTTTTCTGAAAAATACATAGAGAACAAGATATCTTGCACACCTTTGTTACAGCAACTGTCAGCAAAGGTTAACCTTTTAAGGACAGTCATTGCCTGTGTGTCATGAATTTTTCAATATTCTTTCTTTTTGTATTAGTTCTGATCCTTTCTTTGTCTTTCTTTCCATCATTATGCCATTATTATAATCCCACTGAGGCCTTCTCAAGTAGAATTAGAACAGCACTTAATTACGGGAATTAGAAATGACAAATATCACAGTTTCTATCCGGTTGATCTTATCTAAGCTCTTCTGTGTATGAACTTGAATAATCTTGAATCAATGACTTCTAACATTTTCCAAAGACTTAAAGAGGGCTGTTTTTTTTTCTTTTTCCTCTGTGCTTACTTTCTCCTTCTTTGTTCAAAGACTTTTTTCAACAATATGTGCACTAGCTGGCAGCTCTGTCTAATTCTGCATTACTTGGTCTCTTCATTTTTCCTAAACCTCCATCACTAATTCCTCATTTTCAACTTGCAACTAACAATGGGTTCACCCATCTACAATTAAATCACCCCAAATCTTTACTCAGAGTCTCTCATAATTCTGCCTGTTTAATTCATGCCTATATGGAACTTTTTATTTAGCTCTGAAGTTGACTTACTTGGTCTGACTGGTTGCAAAGTTGTTTAAGCAAATATAGGAAGATTCATTTTCGTCATTGATGCATTTGGTGCTTAGATGGATAAACATGACTTGAATATGGAAATATATGAGTCCTCATCTGAACTGGCCCCTGTAAATTATTCTTTGATACTGAAACTATTTGTGAGAGAAAAAAGACAACACTGCTTTACCCAGCTTTTTTTTGTATTAGACATTTCTCACCTTGCTGTTTCCCATTCTTAAGTGGTCCATCCGGCATCTCCAGCCTTAGCATGCAGTGATACTACCTATTGTTGTAAAGAAAATAATAGCAAAATACCCTAGGTCTCTTAAAAGGAGAGAACTAAAATAGTAAAAAAAACACCTCTCTGGTGAAGCTAAGTATAGTACAGAGCTAAAACCAAAATCTCTAAGGCTGAAACAGGCTTCCAGCTTTTAGATACGAGAGGGTCTGTTCAAATGACTCCAAGCACAACAGTAGGTCATAATTTAGAATCTCTGAATTGCTTTAACATGATGAAAAGCAGAGATGTCTGAGCAGATGTGTTGCATCTGTAGTGTATTATTTCTGCTGTTTTAAAACAGTTGCATTACAAACACAACTATGAAAATAGTCTGATTTTTTTTTTCTAAATGCTTCCAGTCATGCATGTGTTTATTTCTTCTCAAAGGATTGTCTGATGAATGCCATAATTAGCCTTGTATTGAAATACTGTCTGTGTAACCCATTGTTTACGAATATAGAATAATTTGAAATGCCCTTATTCAAAAGCTTCACTTTCCTTTTGTTCTGGTCAGTACGCACACCTCTAGAGTTTGCCTTCCTTCTCATTTGTCATGAAGCAAATTTCACAAGGTGTTAATTTAACAACTTATCAAAATCAAATGGTTGCTAGACAGAGGAAGTACATGGAGTGCTGTGAATTATTTGCAGTGTTCTTCATACTGATTTATCTTCTTTTCAGTTTTGCAAATACCTACATGACTTCCACTCCAGTGCCATTTTTTTCCAGTTTCAGGAGCCATTGCTCCTCTGCTTCTAGACTTTTAAAATCTCCTCCCTCCAAAGAGTAATTAAGAGTAGCAGTCTCTCTTTGCTGGGATTCTGGAATGTCCACAGCTACTTTCCCTATTGTTTTAGTTTAGTTTATCAATTCATGCATTCCAAATTCTGCTGCAGTCCAAGGCACTCAAAATATTGAAAATAAATATCTATAGTTCAGAAGATATTCACATATATGCAAGACAGGCAGGTGAGAAATGCCCTCACATAATTTGTTTATGAATTATGAGCAAATACAAAAAGGGGCAGAAAGTATCTGCTTTAAAGAATAAATGATAAAAGAAAGGGTGTTTTAATGAGCCCGTCATTATCTGAAAGTCTGGTGGCAGTTACAGTCACAGTCCTATCTAGGTATCTAACTCTCACTGATTTAAAAGGGAATTAGGTACCTAAATACCTTTGAAAACGTGGGTCTGAGTCTTTCTTTTCAATTATTGAGCTATAAAATGGGGATAATAGTACTTCCATTGCTTCTCATGCGGTTATTCTTTGGTATTGTAAGGATGAGAATATGGAGAATATGAACTGCTTAGATACTACAGTAATGGGAGCTGTAAAAAAAAAGTCTAAAATAGAAAGAAAACAGTAAGAGTGGATCATGAAAGTCTGGTGAAATGGAAAAAGTCAGTGAGGGACTGCCATGGACCTGGGAAAAAAATGTCTGGAAAGGCTAATGGATATGAATTAAAGATCCTGTGACACGAAAAAAAAATTAAAGACTAGGGAATGCATCTGAACTTCTGGCTTCTTGTCCAAAATGAGTTCCGAACCACTTCCAAACTACTGATTTTTTTCTCTACCTAGTGCTAGTTTTAGTGAATAGATGTTTGCATCTATAATTTTTTTTTCTTCTACATTAACATATTCAAGTATAGAATCATATTACAATGAGAAATTCTTGTTAAAGGATCACATTCTAAACTGAAAACACTGTTATTTTCGTTCCTTTCTATCTCAGAATCTTTTGTACATGAATGTATTCTAACAAATGTGTGTATTTGTGCAAGAAAGAGACATTTGTGAGAGACAGAGAATGTTTCCTCTGCATTTTGTGCAAAGAAAGGAATTAATTCTTTAGCTATAATGTATTTCCATTCTTACATATAATTGGCAATTTGTACACACATTTTAAATTAATTTTTAAAATCGCCCATCTCGGTTTGTAATGTTGCAGGAACAGAATTTGCACTTCTATAACAAAACCAAAACGTATTTAATTGTTGTGAAGTATTTTCATCAAGTTTAGATGAAGGAACATTTCTGTGAATATTCACAGTAAGTGACTAATGTATTTTTAAGGTGGCACATAAAAATAATAAGATTTAAGTGATGTGTTTTATTGATATCATATGCAATTTGAAAGTGAGTATTCGTTTGGATCAAACAAGTGTGGAACAGGTTGAAAGTGATTTCCTTTGACCAGATGTTCAAAACCCTTGGAAATTTTTTCAGGCAGGCTTTTACCAAAGTAGACCATAGTTTCTGCTACAGCTTTATTTTGGAGAAAGGCTTTTGGCTGTAAGCTGTACAGTCCTGAAGGAAGAAATCTGGAGAAAACAATGCTTCTATAAGATGTAAGGTGAATTTCAAAACAAATTCAGATCCCACAAAAGGAGTGAGCTTTAGGTTTACACATGAGTCTGACAGAGCAGTATAGTAATATATGATGACCAAGAAATAATGATTCGGACAAAAAACTACTGAGATTATAACTTATTTTTAGAGACGGCATACCACAACTGCCAGTCATAGCTCACTTCTGATGTAATTGAGAAAGGAAGACAGAGGAATTTACCTACAATTCCCTATCTCTCCGGTTCTCCCTTGAGGAGTGGGGATAGGTGACATCAGGACATGGTCTCTGCCCAAGTTCCCCCTAGGTATTGTGCATTTGCATTTACAAGTTTGAAAATACAGTGCCAGAAACAACCTGGCCTTATAACGCTTACTTTGTGTTTAATTTCTGGTAGGTACACAACAATATTTTCAGTCTGCTATTACCAGCAAAAAGATCCCTAGAAAAATCAGTGCAAACTGTGTTATATATTCTCTTCCTAATTCTGTACTTCTCAGTCGTTTACAGGTTGTCAGCAATATGGCAATCTGTTTTTAAAAGACTTCATAAGGTGGTGTGGATTTAACAAGAGAGATATTTACATCTAAAGAACAGAGAAGCATTATCAAACGTCTCCAAGTCCTTTGGTGGATTTCATGAGATCATGCATGGCAATTTGTCATTGCTTCATGTCAGCCATCAAGTACTGCTCTTGTATTGTTTTGGCTATTAAAATAACAGCTTCCAGAGCCAATTTACAATCTAAAATAATTCACAAAGCGGCAGTGCTTTGTACCATAAAAATAGATGCCAGAGATAATTGGGCAAGGTGGTGTCATGTCACATGTGTGCATTTCATTAATTAACTGCTTGGAACTGCTATAAAATAACAGCCATGTCATCAAGATGAAACTACAAAAGTGCAAATAAAATAAAAGTGCTCTAAGAAAGAAAACAGAGCAGCTGTTATTAAAATACCGTCAAGTTACCATTCATTTTTACCACCCATTTCTCTGGTCTTTCTGGTGCCAAATCTGAACCCAAGCTGGTACCCCAAAGACCTTTCATTTATATTGCTTCTGGTGAGGCCCCTCTCCTCTCTGCACAATGCAGAATCAGGTTGAATTTACACTATTGTGTTTTAAGTGCACAGTGATCCTGATCCACATTTGTGCCAAGTTTACACTTGCAGATATTGAAAAAATGTNAAAACAGTAAGAGTGGATCATGAAAGTCTGGTGAAATGGAAAAAGTCAGTGAGGGACTGCCATGGACCTGGGAAAAAAATGTCTGGAAAGGCTAATGGATATGAATTAAAGATCCTGTGACACGAAAAAAAAATTAAAGACTAGGGAATGCATCTGAACTTCTGGCTTCTTGTCCAAAATGAGTTCCGAACCACTTCCAAACTACTGATTTTTTTCTCTACCTAGTGCTAGTTTTAGTGAATAGATGTTTGCATCTATAATATTTTTTTCTTCTACATTAACATATTCAAGTATAGAATCATATTACAATGAGAAATTCTTGTTAAAGGATCACATTCTAAACTGAAAACACTGTTATTTTCGTTCCTTTCTATCTCAGAATCTTTTGTACATGAATGTATTCTAACAAATGTGTGTATTTGTGCAAGAAAGAGACATTTGTGAGAGACAGAGAATGTTTCCTCTGCATTTTGTGCAAAGAAAGGAATTAATTCTTTAGCTATAATGTATTTCCATTCTTACATATAATTGGCAATTTGTACACACATTTTAAATTAATTTTTAAAATCGCCCATCTCGGTTTGTAATGTTGCAGGAACAGAATTTGCACTTCTATAACAAAACCAAAACGTATTTAATTGTTGTGAAGTATTTTCATCAAGTTTAGATGAAGGAACATTTCTATGAATATTCACAGTAAGTGACTAATGTATTTTTAAGGTGGCACATAAAAATAATAAGATTTAAGTGATGTGTTTTATTGATATCATATGCAATTTGAAAGTGAGTATTCGTTTGGATCAAACAAGTGTGGAACAGGTTGAAAGTGATTTCCTTTGACCAGATGTTCAAAACCCTTGGAAATTTTTTCAGGCAGGCTTTTACCAAAGTAGACCATAGTTTCTGCTACAGCTTTATTTTGGAGAAAGGCTTTTGGCTGTAAGCTGTACAGTCCTGAAGGAAGAAATCTGGAGAAAACAATGCTTCTATAAGATGTAAGGTGAATTTCAAAACAAATTCAGATCCCACAAAAGGAGTGAGCTTTAGGTTTACACGTGAGTCTGACAGAGCAGTATAGTAATATATGATGACCAAGAAATAATGATTCAGACAAAAAACTACTGAGATTATAACTTATTTTTAGAGACGGCATACCACAACTGCCAGTCATAGCTCACTTCTGATGTAATCGAGAAAGGAAGACAGAGGAATTTACCTACAATTCCCTATCTCTCCGGTTCTCCCTTGAGGAGTGGGGATAGGTGACATCAGGACATGGTCTCTGCCCAAGTTCCCCCTAGGTATTGTGCATTTGCATTTACAAGTTTGAAAATACAGTGCCAGAAACAACCTGGCCTTATAACGCTTACTTTGTGTTTAATTTCTGGTAGGTACACAACAATATTTTCAGTCTGCTATTACCAGCAAAAAGATCCCTAGAAAAATCAGTGCAAACTGTGTTATATATTCTCTTCCTAATTCTGTACTTCTCAGTCGTTTACAGGTTGTCAGCAATATGGCAATCTGTTTTTAAAAGACTTCATAAGGTGGTGTGGATTTAACAAGAGAGATATTTACATCTAAAGAACAGAGAAGCATTATCAAACGTCTCCAAGTCCTTTGGTGGATTTCATGAGATCATGCATGGCAATTTGTCATTGCTTCATGTCAGCCATCAAGTACTGCTCTTGTATTGTTTTGGCTATTAAAATAACAGCTTCCAGAGCCAATTTACAATCTAAAATAATTCACAAAGCGGCAGTGCTTTGTACCATAAAAATAGATGCCAGAGATAATTGGGCAAGGTGGTGTCATGTCACATGTGTGCATTTCATTAATTAACTGCTTGGAACTGCTATAAAATAACAGCCATGTCATCAAGATGAAACTACAAAAGTGCAAATAAAATAAAAGTGCTCTAAGAAAGAAAACAGAGCAGCTGTTATTAAAATACCGTCAAGTTACCATTCATTTTTACCACCCATTTCTCTGGTCTTTCTGGTGCCAAATCTGAACCCAAGCTGGTACCCCAAAGACCTTTCATTTATATTGCTTCTGGTGAGGCCCCTCTCCTCTCTGCACAATGCAGAATCAGGTTGAATTTACACTATTGTGTTTTAAGTGCACAGTGATCCTGATCCACATTTGTGCCAAGTTTACACTTGCAGATATTGAAAAAATGTGTCTGAAAGTTGATGGCCAGACTTCACCAAATATGACAGGGAAGGCTGGGAGTTTATTCTTTTTTGGTCCTTTCTCTGGGGTCAGTTTTAATTTTTGCAGAGCAGTTACAAAGTTTTCTTGTCTGTGGACTACCTTTGTGTCACCTTTTAGATACCCAAAGCAAGAAAATCCAAGATATCTACAGCCTGGTTTTACACTCCTGGTGCTGAATGTTGAAACAACCGCTGCAGAATCCACAGCAGCCCACAGGCTGCTCCGAAAGTGCAGAGGCAGCAAAACCCCACAGGGTCTCGGGTCTGTGTCTCTCGTGTCTCAATACCCCTCTCACAGATCCTGACATAATCCCTCTCCTGTTAGCAGGTCAGTTGTTAATACTGAACCTTGTATGCTGGAATGATGCCTCCCACCTCAAGAGTCTGTGTTTGCCAGGGTTAATCTTTGGTGGACTATTTGTGGAAGTATAACAGCTGCTTTACAGAGAACAGCTGGAGTCAGAGTTTATGAAGAAGGCTTAATTTTTAATTAGCTTTTCCTACACAATACAAACTTTTACAATATAATAAACAGACATTAAAGACAGAATGCAGTCAAATTCTAAGAGCTACACATGGACATGAATACCAGACTAATATAGATATTGTTTCTATTTTTACAGCATAACCAATGCACTAGCTGTGTTCAGGAGCAGTAGGACTCATATTTACCTTTAACACTGTGAAGACTTTGGGTACAGGCACTGGTTTTGGTGCAGAGCATGCTCTGTCCAGGACTGCTCTGGGGAAGGAGCAGTTTGATGCTTCTCATCATCAGAACTTTTTGGAGTCCACTATAAATGGTGAATGTGCTGACATCCATGGACTTTGCCAGTGTAAAATACTGCAAAGCAATACTGGAAAAGAGAAATCACCCCCCAAGCCTATGCAGTGACTTCTGATCTAGACTCCTGTCATGGTTTAACCCCAGTCAGTAATGAGCACCACACAGCCTCTCGCTCAGTCTCTCTTGCAGAGGGCTGGGGAGAGAATCAGAAGGGTAAAAGTGAGAAAACTCATGGGTTGAGATACAGACGGTTTCATGGTCATCCCCTTCCTTCTTCTTCCCCCAGCTTTACATCCTGAGCATGACATCATATGGTATGGAATACCCCTTTGGTCAGTTGGGGTCAGCTGTCCTGGCTGTGTCCCTTCCCACCCTCTTGTGCCCCCCCAGCCTGCTCACTGGTGGGGTGGTGTGAGAAGCAGAAAAGGCCTTGACTGTGTGTGAGCACTGCTCAGCAGTGACTAAAACATGCCTGAATTATCAACACTGTTTTTAACACAAATCCTAAACATAACCGCCTACTAGCGACTATGAAGAAAATTAACCCTAGCCCAGCCAAAACCAGCACAACTCCTCATCATGTTTATCTTTGCTAGCAAATTCTTATGAAATAAATACAGTGTCTGTCTAATCAAAGATCTGTAGCATGTATGAGGAGGCTTTAAGTACAAAGCACTCTATTTTTTTAAAGATTCACTATTAACTTGAATTATTTGGATTAACTGAAGGGAAATGAATCTATAGTGACACATGATGATCAGAGAGTGATTATGCAGCACATGTTAAAGAAAAGTAGATAAGTGGGTTGTTAGAGTTATTAAATGTATTACTAAATGAGACCTGGCACTCTGCGATGAAAATGAGAATGTCTGGGTAAGCAACAACGATGAATTTCAGAATTACACCATACTTCAGCCTGTTTGATCTCTTTTTAGCTTCAGATTTAGCTTTGTAGGGTAATACTACATGAGGCAACTCATCATACCTATTATTGAATATTTGCAAAAAAAGAGAAAAAAGTAGCCTTAATAGGAGCCAAGGTTTTTCAGTGATTGTTCATGAGCTTAAAGAGATGAAATATTTCCTTGCCAGTGCTTATTCCACACCTGACATTTCTCATATTTGATCAGTTAATGGTTATTGCCCACTATGCTACTTTAAAAGGTCAGATGAAAAAGGGTTGTTAAGTCTCCTTCAATTGAGAGACATACTGGAAAAAACTGTTCACATCTATATATCTCTCTTTTGAGAGGCATAGATATCAATATTAGCACTTATCAAGAACATACTTAAGATAATACTAGCAACATGTCTGGATGCTCTCCAAACAAAGATCTATGATGTAAGATGTAATATTTGGCTCTAACTCATTTGAGTTGTATTAAGGGACTGAATTCAACTACATGCATCTCTTTTGAGCTCATTCACCACATACAGGTTGTTCTAGCCAGACTATTTCTGAGAAAGATAGAGAAGAAAAGGCTTTCCCAAAATTACGGAATTTTTCCTGAGAAACAGTTGTTGAATATATTTGGTGGTTTTCCAGTCTTAAGGAAAAAACACAAGGATTACTAGAATGAACATTCAAAGATCTTAATGCAAAACATATATTTTTTATGGAAAATGTTCTGACCATCTTTAAGAAAGGAACATGTAGATGATTTCTCACACAAAAATGGATATACCTTAGAGGGGCTTTTTTTTATTATTCTTGTTGGCACTGTTGTTCATCTTCATGCTGCATTTTATTCTAAAATGAACACAATTAATTGTTTTTTAAATGGTTACTTTGGCCCACATGCAAGGATGCTAAGCTCTTCAGAGTTTTCAAATCTGCACAAGTGCTGAGAGCCATACTATCCCGACAGCTTCTTCCCAAATCTTCAAGGAGAGAAAATAAACAAAAATCACAGAGTGAGCAAGCGTGTTAACTCTCACCATTCAGTTGGCTTTTCATGCAAGTCATCTCTCATACTCATTTATAATCTAGATATTTCTATTCAGAGAAACATTCATATTTATTAGTAAAAGAAGTCTTTCCTGGTGTCACAGATTTGACAGAAAAGCATTTTGCTCTGACTGTCAGCCTTTTCACAATTTTCTGAGTAGCCCTCATAGACCGGGTTCTCTTATGGCTTTGGCAGAATAGCTGCCCTGGTTTGGGTCCAAAAAACCCACTATTGCTGTTTAACTCTAGATTCTCATCAGAATAGACTAAATCAGCTGTGAAATAAAGGCTGAAGTAATTATCAAAATATATAAATGGCAATAATGAATATTGACTGTCTAAAACAGAAATACAACATCTGTTGGTCAGTTAGATGAAGAAGCAGAGCTTTTTGTGAGTCACGGGGTAGGACACCCCAGACGGCCCTCTGATGTTGATAACACATTTTTCAGCAAGTCATTTTCTTTGTGGATCCTATCAGATCCCACCTGTGTATATGCCTGTCTCTGATGCCCTTTCCAGAAAGGAAGCTTAATTTGCTTAGCTTCTTTTGAAGCCCATTTCAGCCATAGGGTTCACTGTTAAATGAACACTCCCTAGTGTTGCTTTTGTTACCGGAAGGACCTTAAGTATACTGTCTTAGTCAATTCTGAGGTGTTACTACACTGCATGTTAAACTGGCAGGTTATAAACCTCCTCAGATTTGTTAAATTTTGACCCAGGTAGGATTTTAACCTATATCTCCACCCAAAAATAATGTATAGGAAATGTAAAAACTTGGAAACATGCAGTGAACATGGAGGTATTACAGAATATTTTGCAAGCTCTGTGTTCAGCAGAATTTGCATTTATACTATGGGGTTTGCGCTGTAGTTCCCCAGCTGAGACACCAACTCCTTTGAACTGCAGACAGACCTTTATTTTATGAATATAAATAAAATGGTAAATTCTCACGCTGCATTAGAAATTTTGCATGTATGACCTGTTCCATACATATGTATGGATTAATCCACCCACTGCTAACATCTAGGTCCTTCTGGAGAGAGAAAATGGCTATCATTTTGCATTAATAGCATTAAGAGAGTTGCTTTTTAAAAGCAAAATTTAAGAAAAAGTCCAAGAAGTCAATTTGTAGTATTAGCACAATTTTATTGTACTTTATATCTCTCCATGATGTCTCCTCTCATCTATCTCCCTTCTCAACTAAATAAGTATAATTGTTCTAATCTCTTCTTACAAGAAATCTTTTATTTTAGCTGTTCTTCTATGGTTCTTTTCTTGATATACCCGTTTTTAAGACAGGATAACCAAAAGTGAGCATAGCACTGGAGGTAAGTGCCTTCCTTTTATATACTGGCATGTATAATGGTTTTACAGTTCATATAGGATGTACGTCACATGCTACCCCTTGTTCATTTTTCAAAATTCAGTCACTTCAGGACTTCAGATGTTCAGAAAAGTGTAGAGGTAATAGATTATTCCCAGCTCTACCAAAGGGCTTACTGAAAGATGGATAAATCATGATCAACAGAAACAGACTTGTTCTATCTAGCTATTTTTTTTTCCTATGAATTTGAATAGAGCTTTTAGCAACTTAGAGTATATGTATAAATGCTAAAAACAAAACACCATAATGTGAGGTTATAAATACCATATATCATTTAATTATTGCTTTATTTGAAATATATTAATCTTCAAGAGAAATTTTTCTTGCATTAACTCACTTTCCTTTGCAGATGTAGGGCATGCCTCCTCTGCACGATGTATGGTACAAAGGCACATGAGCCAATACCAGCCTGCCCCAACCTACATTAACAAGTCACTGTTGTGCAGCTCACTATAGCTTTGAGAAAGCAGCCACAGTTCAGAAATAACTTTACTTTCTGTTTAGGTCTTATTGGCCCACATGCATGTCATACTTGACAAAGCGATTTTTTTCTGATTCTGGCCCTTGGACACTCATCAGGCATTTCTCACTTGAATATGCTCAATTGCAAATAGTCCTGGACCTTGGCCACAGCCAGGTACTGAATATCTTCCACTTTACTATAACGAATCAGCTTTGAAAATCAATGGAGTTCCACCTTTCACTGTCTTCCCGTGAATCCTTCTCCAAATCTTCACACCACAACATGTTTCTGATGTCTCCTGAGAGACTGTGTTTGAGCTGAGAAGTCCTGTGTTACTTGGAAGCCCAGGTGTAACATAGTGCACTTCCATGGTGCCTTCACAGAGCGTTGTTTTCTGAATAGGGAGTGAGGCAGCTGTTAGGAACACCAGTTTCATTTAGTCCTTATTCTGTAGCTGGTCCTACAAATGCAGGCATGAAGCCCGACCTAGATCTAAATGAAACCAAAGGTAAGGGGTTTTTTTTTCCACAAAATATGAGTAATGGTTCACTGAGAGGCTGAATACAATGCATATGGCACAAGGCTCCCATAAAATGTTATTCATAATCAACATAATGTGAAAGCGTTGGCGTTAAAAAGATTAGTTCATCAGTTGTGAGCCAATGTAAAAGGCAAACAATATTAAAAGGGAGATTTTGCAGGAAAGTATCCAAACCCAGTTATACAGACAGAATGCCAGACAAAGAGGACACCATGATGTCTGCTCAAACCCAGGATCTAGAGCCATCTATGGTATGATCCCATGCAGCAGGAATTTCTCACTTGTCTCTCTGTACTTCTTAACTATGCAGCCCACAGCCTAATTCCTAATCAAAGGATCTTCTTGACCTGATGTGCCACTTTGTCATTGTAAATCTCTTGAAATACATGGCATTCCTTAAAAAATTTATAGCCATCTGAAACTTCACCTCAGCCTCTGTGGGTGATTGGGTTTGTTCACATTAATCTATATTGCTGTCCAGCTTCCATCTCAAATGCCCTGTGCTTGTTCTGTCATCTTTTCTTTACAATTTGAGCCCATACATCCCACCGGTACTATTCATCTTGGTTCACACTGAATGATGATGTCAGCATCACATTCTTCTTGCCCAGCTCTTTTTCTCCAATGCAAAACAAAACAAGACAAAAATCTCTTCTCTTCTATTAGCATTGTGACAAATAAGCAATACAAATGTTGGTGCTCTACTTTTTTTCTGGCAAATGTCAATAAAGTGGGTGCTTGTCAGAGCTTTGGAGTAACAAGTCATCTGTCACACTTTCAATAGCAAACCTGATTTCCCAAAATGAGGCAAATGCATCTCATTTTCAAGTGAGATGCATTAAGAAATCTACTGAATAACTGACCAACACAAACTAGATAAGGGTACTAAAGCTGGCTGAGACCTTACGGCACAGAAAGGAGAGTAAAAAAGGTGGCTGTAGTAGTTTGTGATCTAGTTCAGAACAAATCCAAACTTCTGTCTAGTTCAGATGAAAGAAATATGCTCTGTGTTCATTATCTCACCCCTACTCATAGTTGAGCACATCATCTGGAAAGGATGGCACATGTAAGCGTAACACACTCTAGTTTATACAAACACAGTACACAGGGCTTTTTGACATTAATTGGATCCACCCAGTCCTCACATGGAGACCAATTTGGCACAAAGAATATTTGTGCACTTTTCACATGCAAGACTGGAATTCTACATCAAGTTGATACAAACAACATTCACTAATTAGCAGCTTCTGCATTGTCACCTCCAAGATAAAAGTTGCCAAGTGCCCACCCTCTTGTCTCAAATTACTCTTTGCCAGACAGTGTTACAAGAAACATAAAAACAAAACCCCCCTCCAAATTGCTCCAAGGTGAGTTATACCTAGAGCTCAGCAAAACTGCCAGTTTAGACTACAGGGAATCTCCATCTATGATGCCCTCATCACTTTTACCTTGCAGAATCCACTTTAAATTAAAACAGAAAGGGAAAGAGACATGTGCATATGAACCGAAGCTTAACTAGCCAATTTTATTTTAAGTAGCACAAAGTAATGGCTCTGTAAAGGACAGAACTGCTGTAAAATGGTTTCAGATTATTACACTTTACATAAAAAACAAACCAGAAAGAACAGAGCTAATTAGTTTGCAAAGACAGAGGCATGTTAGTTGTTCAATAAGCATTCCCTGAAATAACTTTTCACGCAGACCTTTTGACATACCATATCAAACGAAACACAAGAAATACAATAATTAGCAAGAGATTCTAAATATAGTGATATCGTGTACTATTAGTCCTTCATTTCATATCCTTTTTCTCAATTATATTCAAATTTTTTTCCTTCAATGACTAAATTACTGAGTCCGGAGAATTTCCCTCAAAAAAAAAAAGAACAACAAAATATTGCACAGAAAAGACAAAAATGGGAGTAATATAAAGGTTATTCCCTGCTCTCCACTTGAACTGTAGTCTACTCGTAGGACTAGGGAGATGCTACCTTTTTACAATCACTGTGCTGTAGCTACACAATGGTATCAGTCTGTGATTGGCATTTTTGTATGTGATAGCCATCACTATTAAGTCACACAAAGATGCTACTACCAACTCAGAAACTACAGAAACAAGCAGAAAGACATGTTTCCTTGCACAGTCACTGCTTGTGTACACCAGCATCAACTACATTCCTTCCCTAATAAGACAAAGCAAAAAGTCACCTAAGGAATATACTCATCTGGCAGAGACTGCAGGCAGAAGTAAAGGCATAAAAAGTTCAAACACATGCAGATACTTCAAAGGAAAATTCTATTGCAGGAATCAGTATCTTATGCAGATATCTTTATCAGGTTTTTTTTTTAAATAAATTGACTACTCTGACAAAGCTGTGGAGATTTTGTATATCTTCCCAACATTTTAACAAAAGATAACTAGTGTTCCATCATATATGGCAATTTCACTACCCTTTGGAAGAGCAGAAAAATAAAAACCAAAGAAATACTCATGGTGAAAATGAGATTATATAGGTGTACTAAAATGCTGATTTCTCCCTATCAAGAGATATTTCTAAGAAATCAGAAATGAGTTGAGGTTAAATCATCATGGCAAATGGGGTTATGCAAAATAGAATAAAGGAGTCCACCACCACAGGGGATATTCTGCTGTTCACTGAAGAGTCTCTTCTTGGACATGTTCATGCTTATGAAATACACCAGCTTACTGCATAAAAGTCTTTTGCAAGAACTGGAAGTAACTGTTTATCATTTCTCTATTTCCATCTATTAATACTATCTTCTTTCCATTTCTAAAGATTCAAAGTGTAGTAAAACTCTTACCATTTTCAAAAATCGCTTTAACAGGATTGTTAATATTTTTATTATTTTGTAAAAAATCAGAAGCTTCACAATGACAATAAACCTTTATAATTGTTTGGGTTTTTTTAAAACAGTTTGAAATGCTTATCATTCTAAAAGTATTATTCATACTAATAATATACCTCAACCAAAAGCAAAGGCTAATACAAGATTGTCTTGGCAGTTCTTTTTCATAAGGAACTACCAAGCCAGGTTAGACTGAAATTATTTTACCCAAAACAGTTTCTTAAAACACCTTGGCAAAAATAATACAGAAAATCTTTTGTCTTTTTCAACTGACTTTTACTTCAAGGGCAATTCTGAAGGCTCATAAGGTTTAAACAGTTCACTTACACATATGCTTTATCCTAATGAAGGCAAAATTACCTGTATTTAACATTTTAACTGATAAGAATTTCCTTTGTTAGCCTTATGGAAAGTTAGCCCTATGCAGCTTTAACAAGGTAAGCAAATGAGAACCTGGGCTCTTTCATGGCTACCAGGGAAGGAGGATACTTTCCCAAGGGGTTTCTGCATTCTTGCCCTGACAACCCAACAATCTAGGTGCCATTAGCTGTGCATCTATGACAGCAGTGCCTCACTTAACACCATCAAGGTATGCCAGTTGTTTTTTAAATCTGGAAACTAATATATGTCTAGATATGGTTATCTGCCTACTCTCTTGTAATACTCTAGTTGTGTTTTTAACTGTGTACATTTGCACATGTACATATTATATAGCTACACACATAACAATGGTTCTGTACTACTGATTTCATTATTCAGAGGTGGAACACAATTGACCAAATAACTTATACTTTTATGTGGTGTATGAATATGTGGCCGGAGAAATGGGTGTATAGGTCAGTGGGTGCATTCATGAATAGGTGGGTAGATACCACACAGTGTAGATTTCCGTGTGTAAGTAAAATAATATTGGAATGCCTTCTTAAGTAAAAATAGAAGAAATGGGCTGAATGTCATCCATCTTCAACTGATAACAAAAACCTTAAATGAAGTCATCTCCACAAATACAATTGAAATAAGAATAATAATAATAAAAAAGACATGTTTAACCTAAAAATCTCCATAGTCTCAGGTGGTTAAATGCTTAACAGACCTCAATTAATCCAGCCTCCTAGCTGTACTTCTTTGCTCCACTGCACTTTCATTCCCTACTGTTGCATGAGGGAACTCAGGTTTGATTTTCAGCACTTGTGACCCAGCAAACTTTTCCCAGAGAGAAAGCCATTCTATCAATATGGAAGAAATACAATAAAGCCCAGAAAGAAGATGGATGATCTGTCAAGCAATGAGAGCCTTTTCTCCACTGGGAGAGTGTACCACTTCCACAGTACTCCCCATCCTTTCCTGATCAGGGAGCTCACGTCTGGGTCACTTGAATCCAGTGTTATTTAATATAAAGAATAATAATGGGTATTAATCTCATGTGATTAATGCATACGCAATCTCACATCATATTTATTAGGAGTGCAAATCATGAATTTCTAGCCTAATAAGAAAGATTAATTGAATCAAGTATTTAATTTCCTCTCTTCAAATCATATCTTGATGATTCATGAATTCCATAGCAAAGTCATTTACATTATCATATCATCAGGAAATATAGTTAGTTGTTAGAAAGATAAGATTGAAAGGTTAAATCCTTAAATTTCAAAAGCCCGTATTTTGTTCAAATTCAGGGAACATGTAAGGGGCGCAGTGAGCTGACCAAGACAAAACATTTGATCCTATCAGGAAAGCAATATCACTTGTATTTTCTGTAACATGAAAGTATGGCTTTTTCAAACCACTCTGACATTCCATTGAAGTCTCCTTGTTCTTGCACTCTGCACACCAAGAAGTTTAAAGTGTTAAATAATCTCTGAAACTGCCCTAGAAACTCAAGTTAGCTTATTAAAGTTTTTTTCCCCCATGTTTGAAAAACTTCTTTGTTTCACTAACGGCAAATCTCCTGTGTTTTGTAACGTTGTTATTGAACAAGTTTAATGATTTGCTGAGGACCTCATCTAGCGGCATTACCAAGCAACATGAGATTAGAAACGTATGGTGATGTAGGCTCTCCTAGAATAAATGAAAATATTTTATTCAGCTACCAAGAAGGGTCTCCTGAGATCAAATTAGAAGCTAGCTGTGAAGGGAGATGTTTAGGCATGCTCTGGAATTATTTATCAGCATTTTCTGCTTGTGTGAGAATAAGCAGACATTAAGTTTGAATTAAACAAAGGAGAAAGAAAACAATTTTTTTAAGTAATTTGACTGCTAATGATATTTCTGAATTATTCTCAGTTTAATAGTTTAAGTAATTTGCAATGATAATAATTGTTCCTGCTAAAGCTTCAATAGTGTCAATTCTATCCTTGGTAAAATGAACTTTCTTCAAGACCTTTAATGGACAAGTAATTGCAAATTTATGGTGGGCTTTGTTAATTTCATATTTATTTTCTTCTTGACATTTCTTTTAATTTAATTTAATTTTATTGCATTCATCAACAACTAGAGAAACTGACTTAAAAGTCCATTAAAAAAGAATAAATGTTTGGAGTTTTTATATTGCACTTGTTTATCTTTATTTATAATGAGTCTGTGCTTCCAGATAGAACAGAGGTGGTTTAATTATTATTTTCTAACAGTAATGTGTTCTTTCCTAACACTCTTTCAAGATAAATATGTTTTAAATTTTTCTCACCCAGCTAGAAACTGTTATTGTGATTTTATTACTCAGGTGCTATAATCTGCTCTGCAAAATATTTGGAAAACTATGAATGTGTTTAAATGGAATACTCAGGAGGCTAAACTTAAGCATTGTTAAGCCTGTAAGACAAACCAGTAGAGAGGATAGTTGGTCCCTAAAGGAAAATAAAACTGTAATATATATCACAGATACTCATCATGAGTGAAATGCAACTCTATGAAAAATCTTGTTCTAGCTAATTGCAATGAAAATTTCCCCCATACATGTCCACAGAGGACACAGCTATCTCAGAGCTGTAGTTTGCAGGTATTGTCAGGCATGACACCAACAAAATTATACTTATTTGAGCTTCTCAGGGAGTTTCTATTGACACGATTTGATGATTTGTCCAGTCAGGACATTCTTTAGGATTGTGTCAGCTCCCGTGTGACTGTCACAGCTAGGAGAGGTCTGGCGGGACACAGCAAGGGGGGCAGGTACATGCCTTCTGCTGCAGGAACAGTAGATGTTTTGAGCACTGCTCTCCTTGTCCTCTCCAGACACGGGTTAACAAGTGTTCATGTTCTGTGCGGTTTTTTACAGAGAAACTGCCACTGGATGAAACAGCCTTCCCAGTCAGTCACACAGAGGTATAAGTTTCTCTCATGTGTTTGTAAATAGCAGTAGAGGAAAGGAAACATCTCTGATACAGGTAAATATTGCCTGGCACAGCAAGTAATTTGTTATAGGGCTTCTCAGCTAAATGTTATCTTGCTGTAGTGGTTTTTTTGGTCCTGGACATGGTTTAGGAGAGGTTCTGTGCTCCAACAGAATGAAGAGATTGCCCTTGCTCCCAAAAACCTGCAGCCCAACACTGGTCAAGAAAGACATTGATTTGTTCCATAAAACAATGTGCTATTAGAAGCTGTATATTTTCAGTGTCTTTTCTTATGTCTGATTGCAGCCCCCATGAAATGTCCACTGCTAACTTAAAACCATCTGAAATGAAGGTATGTACTGGAAAAACTGACAGTCCCTCATGCTAATATAACAGAATGAACAGACTCCTGCTTGTTCTTGAGCTCTCCATTTTACGAGGGAGAAAAGGAGAAACATTTCTTGGCTCAGCATCTCCTCCTCTGCATTTCTGCCAAACGCAATGCTTGACAAGTGCAATTTTACAGCACATGCTTGATGTGAACATAATGTCACCGTGTTTGGCATTAACAACAACAACAAAAAAGTTATGGGGGAAAAAAAAAAAGGTAGCAAAAATATTTTGGTTCCTTGTATATCCTTAGAGATTTCTTCCTGCTTTCATTTACTTTTCAGTTTTAATTGAAACAAATGTTGAACATCTCAGAAAAGTAAGGATGCTTTGTGGCTTCGGCCCAAAGTGCAGCAGGCTGGTAACGTCTGCGGGCTGCAGCACAGGAGTCCGCAGGAAAAGGTCCATTGCAGCCACTGCCTGGTGCTGCTGCTCTCACAGCCCCAGCAGGGAGGCCAGGAGCAGCTTCGCTAATTCCCTTCAGACCTCCACAGGTTGTCCTTGGAGCCATTAGACTAGGTCCACCTTTAGCTGGAACACACTGGCAGGACAGGAGAAGCTTTTCTTCTGCTTCCCAAGTTGTTCTTGCTGCACAGGACTGACCTACTTTTGCCCTGTAGAACTGTCATTCTGGCACTTTTCACAAGCACCAGAGGTATGCCTCTGCATTACATAAGTGCACATTTTCCACAAAGAAAATGGAAAACCATCTATATGACCTAAAAATTAGAGGTGAAGTCATAACTTTTAAAACTACAAGCCCTGCACATGTGTAGGCTGCTCTGTTCTGTGGTTATGACTCACAAGACCTAGATCAACCTTTTTATTTCCTGTACTTCACTGTGATTATGAAAGAAAATATGCATTATAAAATAATGTGGTATGAAGTTCTCTTCACTGAATCCATGATCATTATATCCAGGCTCCTCCTGAACATAAGCAGCTCAAATGAATATGAATGTTGGCAAGAACTTGGCTCAAAACCTGGCGTTCCTGACTCAAGTGAGTATATATTTATTTTCTTTCCTACTCCCAGAGGGGGGAACAAAAAAAACCCCAACAGCCAAAGACAGAAAGAAAGAAAACCTGGAAGATTAAGCCTGCTATACAAGATTTGCCTCTGTGCTATTCACTAAATCCTCCCTTCTCAAGGGAAGGAGTCATCTGATGCTGTATACATTCCTACAAAGCCTTTCTAAGAAACACACCATTTTCATTACCTGTGCAGATATTGGTGAACATATTTAATGAACCCTCTTCTTCAGACAAAACAGCGAATAAAGAAAAAGCTTAGCTTTTGTGGAAGCTGCAATAAATTTGTATGAAATAGCTTCGGCATTTTGTCTTGTCCAGCATCAGCGACCCTCATTCTCATCTCAGAATGCCAGCTGCTAAAAATTTTGTTCTCTCATGCTGTATTCTCTCAACTTGACTGATATAACTTAATAAAACCTTCTTCACCAGCCTTCTCTGTTCTCCCATCTCCCCATTCCTGGGAGTCTCTGTATAAAACACCACTGATAAAATTATCTCCAGCTATTCTGCTTCAGTCATATCAAATCACTCCTTGAATCTTTTTGTCAATTTCCTTTTTGGTTTTTTTTTTTAACAACATCAAATTCAAGATCATTTCCTGTTTGAAGTCCCACAAAACTTCATTATAAATCACACAATAAAGCTGTCTCTTCAGTTTCATTTCTGGATTGTTTTTTTTATTCTTTCATTCTTGTTTGATACTGCATTCTTTATTACATTCTCTAGTGCCCCTTCTTGAGGCTACAACAGACCAATTAATGTTCTCCCCATGCCCACCCTTTATCACCTTCTAATCCCCCCATAAAACTTGTTTTCTCACAGAAATTACTGTCTTGATTTCTCTGAAAAATAATCTTGGCATACCTGTCATTATCAGCACCTGTCTTTGTGAGGCCTGTCTCTAGAGCGCATGAGGGTTTCTCTGTGCTCTATATGCCATCATATGAAAGTGATTGATGATAATAATTGTGGTTTTTACATTTGCAATTTACTACACTTACAACTGTAGTTTTTTTACCTTACTTAACTCCTTTTTTGATGATATTCTTAATTTGGTAACAATATAAATAAGGTATGTTCTTCTCTATGGATTCATTACTGCAACACTCATTAAGAGTTTAACTTATTTATTAGAAGCAGAGAGCTGTTCACAAGTCCTGTCATTGTACAAAACGAACGGTATGGAATTATGCACAGAAAGTTCCAGCTCACAAATAGATACAAGATACTTCCAGAAATATGGGTAACATACAAGCCACAGTTTCCAGAGGGGCAATATTCCTAGAAGAGATCATCAATGGGGTGGTTTCCAAAAGGTACTGGGCTCTTGCAAGTTTTTGTGTACCATTAGCACAAATAGCGCTTAGCACCTGCTGACACCAATGCTCCTTACATCATAGGTGAAAATATGGATTAGGATATTGGATTTTATAATGATATGCACATTTAAGTGAAAGAAGCCTGTTCCAGAAGCTCTTAGTTCAGACTGTAAATAGGCTGGCAGTACAGTAGGATGTTGAACCTTGTATCATTGCTCATCCATACTTATTACTGTTTCTTTTCACAAATCACAGTTTCCTGTATAAAGAAATTGCCTTTACCTTCAAACCACATGAAGGAATCTTGGGGGAGAAAAAAAAAAAACAAAACAAACATGGAAGGAAATTTTGGGAACATATATACCATACTACAGATTTGAAGCATAGTAATGTTTACTGCTGATTAGTCCCTTCTTCTACAGTATTTTTTATTTCTTTATCTCTCCCCATTTTGCTTTCCCTGCCCTTTTAAATAAAAAAAAACACAAGATTTTCCTGCTAGGATGCCTGGTAATCAAACGTGAGAATTCTATAATCAGAACAAAAGTGTAAGGAAATGTTCCTTTTTAATAACCTACATCCAGCCAAGATGCAGCCTGAAAAACTGGTGACTTAAGTGTTAACGTCCCTGGGGAAGGGCTGCTTTTTTATCCTCTGCCTATGGGGGACAGGGCAAAGCCTGGTAATTGGACAAACTAGAAACTTCAGGGATGTGGAAGAGGAACAGGTGAAAATGTAACTGATCATTATCTTCAGCCAGTAACTGGCAACCAGATGCTCCTGAAATACTTCAAAAGAGTTACTCACTAACATAGGGCTTCCTGCTCAGGGGGAGTAGAGTAGGTTGTCTTCAGCCAGAAGAAAGTGATATACAACTATGTTTAACTCTGTTTTCACCCTGCAAAATTTATGAACTTTTACTCCTCAGGCAGGACGAGACCTGATAAACCATGTGATTGTTTTGCTTTTAGCCTTGCATAGGTATTTTTTCAAAAAACTGAATTAACTGGGCTCATTCTGCAGCTGAGATAGTTAGATCTCAACTATTGCACAATATTTTTCCTTATCTCTTTCCCTAGAATAACATAAAAGGAAGGTCTTGGACTCTGCATTATGCAAACATATGTCTATAGCATTGTAATTTAGGAGACTGCAGTTCTAATCTTTCCATTTTCTGACCTGGTCACTTGTTTTTCCTCTCTCTCCTCCAAAATTTTAGGATAAAAAAAAAAAGAAATTATTTGAAAATAATTAGGATTTATACCTTTTTACTGTTTCAAACTAGAAATGCAGTTGATCTATACAGTCGCTGCACAACACATGCTGACAGAAAAATCCTAATGAAAGATGATAGCAATTAACATGAATTATCAATGTTAAATTCCTTTGCCAGAGTGAAAGAATAGACTCCTGTCTGATAACCTAAGAAGAAAAATATCTAATTTGTGAGCATTATTCAGTCCTTTGAAAGCTCTGAAACTGTAGGTGTTTTTTTTCTCTGAGATAATTTTAAAAGAATGCCCGACATTTTAATAAAACCCTGACCATGAATTTTCATTTGGGCTTTCTAGAAAACCAGACAGATTCGTTCTCGTATACTATTGCTGTGGTGAGTGAAAGTGGGCAGGTTTCCCAAGAACACACCTGAAATCTGCCGGTTTGCTCCATGTTGACAGTGGGATGATACGAGAAGTGTAATAAAAAGGGAAAGACTTAGCAAGATGACTTAAAGCAGATGCCTGTGACCCTTTTTACTGAACCAGGCCCCAACTTTAATAAAGATGTTGTCACCATTGTTCGAAAGGCTGATCTAACACTCCAGTTTGAGCAAGAGCTGGACAGGCTAAGTAGCTAATTGCTATTCTTGGCTGGCACTCAAGTGCACTGACTCCATGATGAAAAACAACATTGCTGGACTGTAAAACATCTCGAAAAGAAAACTCCACTCAATTAACAGTTCTGACTCATACCAACAAAAGCAAGAAAACGTAGAGTCAAGGAACTCTCCCTAGTCTGATTTTTCCGTGTTGTGTCTGGGTATTTGAAGGTTTTCTAGTGCAACAAAATGTTCACTGAAGAGCTGTGATGTATCTTTGCCTCCCAGGGGTGAGCTAAGGGAAACTCATATATTAAGTTTCCAGTTCTAACAGTGCCAGAATTTAAGTGCAGATGAACCTGTCACTATACTGCGAAGGAGCAGTACAGGTTTAAGCCAAATATACTTGGCTTTCTTTGGCTGGATTTCAACGAATACTGCAGGCAAATTTGCTACGTGGGGTTTCCCAGCTCCAAGTCCACACAGAGATTTCACTCAAAAAAAAGCAGATCAACCCAACTAAGGCCAGTCACTTTGACTATGAGCCTATGACTGTGTCCAGCTCTGTCAGGGTCCTGGTAATTTTTGATATAGACAACCTGAGATGGACTTACCTGTCTTTCTGGAACTTTTATATGACATCTCAAGGATGTTCATCTTTCATTAACTTTTGAAAAACATCCAACAAAATAGTTCTGCTGTCTCCCAGGTTATTAGCTGCCACTAATTACTCATATACATTTTTGGCAGCTGCACTATCCTCCAACATCGTTGACAAATTTAAATATAACATCAAGAAATATTCTTGAATAGCTCAAAGAAAACTAAGGCTGTGTCTGCACATGTGAGACTTTTTCACCCAGAAACATATGGAAGCATATTAGGCATTGGGGAAAGGGAAGCAGAGAAACTCCTTGTAGTTTTAGCAGGAATTTATTTTGAACTTTCTGTTCTGTTTTCATTCGCCTGATTGGAGCATAGAAAGCTCAGGAGCCAGCAGTGCTTTCAAGAATCAAAAAGAGCAATTAAATTAATGGTTTTGTCAGCGCAATAATAATTACATTATTACTATATAGCATGGCAGTATCTGAAAGCCTCAACTAAGATTGTGGCCTCATTTTGTTAAGCCCTGGAGAAGTATATAATGATATTCCCCCCTCCTCACCCCAAAATATAAATGGATAGAGCAAACAATCTTTCAGAAAGGAGCTCTCTTATCGCTATTTTATAAATAAAGGAATAAACCACAGACAGACAAGATAAGATACCCAAAGTCACAGGAAACCTATGGCAAAGTGACTGAATATGCTTCCCCCAAGCAATATGCCCTAACTACAAAGCTATCCTTCTTTTCCAGGCAGCAAGTATTTCAAGTCATGCCACTCCTGATAAAATATGCAGACTTTCTGAAAAGGAGTGGTTTCCAATTTACTGATAGATTAGTAGACACATAATTCCTGTGGAAAATTTTTAGGATATCTTTATAAATAACTAGCATTAAAAATAACCCACTTTTTACTGGAGACATAATCTATGCCGTATTTGAATATGCATTTAAAAAAAAAAAAAAAAAGGGGCAAAAAAAAACTTTTTTTTC
>VZTO01007238.1:78243-131226 GCA_013400615.1 Syrrhaptes paradoxus
GTAAATGCAGATTTATAGCCAGCATGTCATGTGCTGGTGAAATGTCTGCATAAAAATGCATGAACATTTGTGCTATAACAACTCTGTCAAAAGAACATCACGGTGATCATTTGGCAACACGTATATGTTGTCTGATGAACTTTGCTGTAATTAATTATTACTGCTAATGAACATTTGATTAAATTAATTTCCTAAAATATACAAATGATTAAGTGAGAATATGGGAAGTTTTACTGCACATATTGATAACATTCTATGTGACATTTTCCCGTGTTTAATATAATGAAATAGTGAAACTATATCTCTTTAAAAAAGAATTTCAAAGGAACCTTTTGGAAAGCTCTAGTCTAATATACATACACCCAGGAGTCATTTGAATGAGCTCAAGATAACCACAGTGTTGACCCCGTGATGCATTCCTGTCACTATAAAATGCTGCAGAAGAATATTACCAGAACAGAAATAATACCAGAGTGGTGCACAGGAACACAAGTTGTTGTCTTCAGTTTGAATTCAGGGCTTAGTATAAAAGAGCTTCATCTCTCTCAAAACACTGGTTGAAATACAGAATACTTGTCACATGTTCTATTTTTTAGCTTGTTTAAGTTGACCCCCACTGTTGTGCATTGCACTACAGGTTTTGTATCAGCAATGAATGGTAGAAGAATACATTTTCACTGAAATCAGAACACACAGAAATAAAGAACTTGAAAAAACTCTGTTGTTTATCTCTTACATTATAATCATTAAAATATTGAACTGACACTGGGAATCAATTTGCTTTTGTTTCAAAATATTGATTCTAAGTTTCTACTAAGTAGAATTTTTGGGTTATAGTTCCACAGAGAAAATTAATTTGCTTATATTATGTTTTACAACACACAATGTACAAATGTTTCCTGGCTCTCTCAGACTGCTAGAGGAAAGAGAAATCTCCTTCATGCCAGTCATTGCAGCACAATTTCTGCCAGTGATGATGGTGACATTTGGAATGTGGTGGCAAAACACAAACCCTATCTCCTCAACATGTGAGTTTATGTCAGGAAGGATCCCACAAAGCTCTCCCAGCTGGGGCAGTCATAAAGCATNGGCAGTCATAAAGCATATTCAGAGGCTCTCCCTCACTTTTTCATCGTCACCTGATACTGAAAATTTTTGTTAATAGGTCAAATGGGTTAAAATTTTTTGGGTGGAAGGCAAAAGAGTATAGGCAGAAAGACAGTGTGATCCCACAAACCACTGTTCTTCAGGAAATCAGGATAAAGCGACTTTTTTTCTGTGGTATCTGGACTTCATGTCAAATTTAATATATGAATATTGCTCCCTGTGTAGGACTCACTGAAGCTTAGCTTGCATGGCTGCTCAAGATAATAAGTGGACATAATCCTGCATATGGCTTTCAGCAATGCCAATAGCATCCTGTTATCTTGTTTGATGCTAGCAGTAATGTGAAATTAACTAAATTTCAGTAGTAAATCGATACTCATTTTGACAATAAATGAAAATTATTAATAACTACATTTAAAAAAAAATATGTACAAATGCAACCCTCAAGAGAATGCAGAGAAGCCATAATAGTGACATGACGTAGGACAAAACTTTCAATAGCCAATCGTTTGCTTGACTTAATTTTGATTTTGTACTGCTTTAACTGTTGAACTTACTGAACAAAAAAATTCCAGTTTGTGTAAAATGTAAATTTTTCACTGTTTTTATAAAAAACTTGGAATTTATTCATCTAATGAGTCTAAACCCCACAAAAAAAAATCAATGAATGTTTAATCAGCAGCAATTTTGCCAATTCACAAGGAATGTGACCCTCTCCTTAATTTATCACATAGTGACCAATACTTTGCACTTTTATAAGGGCTTCTTGCTGAAGTTTCCAAATCTTTTACTTGTCTCAGCAATTTAGCTTAGCCTGCTTTCATGCACCTAGTGCTTTACAGTCTTTGTGTCAGAGGTTACAAAAAAAGAGACACTAATTGTTAAAACTGTTTGCTTTAAGTTGCACAAGAAGATTGATGGCAGATAGAAGCAGAATTCAGATTTTGTGACTTTTAGTCACATACTTTAGCTGCCAGTCTGTTCTAAAATTTTGATTCAAGAAATATAAAAAAAGTGCCTTTAAATCTGAACTTAATCAACATGTAGGTATGGATGCTTCTCACAAATCCTCCTTTAGTTTCTAGCTGACCCTCTGTGGGTGTGTGCTGACTTTCTCTCAGCTTCAAGGTCAAGTTATGGCTGTTAATGTCTAAATACAAAGCTCTTACTTACACAGATAAAGTATTCCTTTTCCACACACAAGCATCCTAATGATTTTGTGATAGAATCTGAGTAAGACCTGTAGTATTTCACTGTCAGTATGGAGAATCCTTCTACTCAGAAAAATGGTGTGTGTTTGTGTCTCTGTGTGCATATCATCTTTAACAATTTATATATATTCCATTATTATGGGGAAAAGAGCCCAGAAGTTACTGAAGCACTTTAATTTTCCGTACAACATTTCCCTACTCATTTAGCCAAAGGATGCAACAGCTATTGACACACTAACTGTGGATCAAGAGGGTTCTTGCAGCTATGTCTCTAATTCTATCCTCTTAAACCTANCGTGCATATCAAGAACATTACAGCCTTTCTATCTGTCTCATCTTTAACAATTTATATAAACTCCATTATTATGGGGAAAAGAGCCCAGAAGTTACTGAAGCACTTTAATTTTCCGTACAACATTTCCCTACTCATTTAGCCAAAGGATGCAACAGCTATTGACACACTAACTGTGGATCAAGAGGGTTCTTGCAGCTATGTCTCTAATTCTATCCTCTTAAACCTAGCAGGAGACTTGGATTAATCATACTGGCATCATTGATATAAATAGACAATTCATCTTGAATCATTCAATAATATTCAGTAAATGATGAATATACTTTTATTCACAGAATACCTGGTATCCTTCCAGGCAATACTTCTCATGAGCCTAAAAAGATACATTACTGCAAGCTACAGATCGGATTCTATTTTGTTAAATCCAACTGAAAAGGCCTTGGGTTTATTTGGGAAAGGAAATTTAATGACAGAATTTTTTAAATCCAGGGAGAAATTATCGTGTAATATTTTGCTGATTTTCTTCCAGCTAGATCTAACTGCATATAGAAAATACATTGCTATTTTTATTAGTGGAATCTTTATTAGGTTTATCGTATCCAAACTAAGTGAACTCTCTGTGAATTCGGGGTGAGTGTGGTATTGTTCTTTCTTTAAGGCATAGCAACATTCTTTCAGGGAAGTTTGGCAGTCATCCATCATCAATGCTCTCCTTGGAGGTTATCATGCATCATGGAGAAAGGGCCTGCCCTCTCCCTACCAACATTTGCCTTGAAGGAGAAAATACCCCCTCCCCACAGCTCTAACTTTCTTTCTCTGACAAACCCATAGTCCATCAGGAAGTGGCAAGGTGCCTATCGCTGCCCTTTTTGAATATCAGACCTCTGGGCATTTCAGCTTGCCACTACACCATGAGAAATGTAGGATGAGGCAGGAGACAATGTAACTGAAATGTCAAAGGTTTGAGTTCAATTTGGTTTGAAGGATGGCCAAAGGCTCAGATCACTTCTTATTTTAACCAAACTATTTGTAATATACATTGTCACTTTGTTGGTAGTGCAGCATGTTGCATTTGGCTGGTCCAAAGAGAAATAGTACCTACCCTAGGTGCTAAAAATGACCCTCTGTACTAGAAAGTATGGTTGAGACTTTTTAAACTAATTCTATATTATTTTCTATCTCTGTTTGGTCCTGGTTAGACCACAACTATGAAAATACATATTGTCTCTTGCTCTTCACTTTTTAGTGACAGCTTGCTTTCTTAGAAAACCTTAAGCAGAGAAACACACGCATATTCTGCTTGCTTTGTCCTGTAGACTTTACTTTTGGTTTTCATGGTTCTTCTCTTACTTAATCTCAAATGTCACTTTACATCCCTGACACATTGGGTTACATGAGTTGAGCTTCTCAATGCTACCACAATCCTGAAATAAATGTGCATATTTTGCTCTCTACTCAGGGAAATGCAGTGTGTTTTTCATAGTATTCAGGGGTTTTTTCTGTTTGTTTGAGCAGGTGATGTGAAACAAAATACCTTTTAAATAAGATATAGGCTGTTAGATAAAATTTATTAAATTATACTACTGATAATTTAAACTGTTCATTTGATCCAAAATTCTATTTGTCTTTCCAGAACTAAAAAAAAAAAAANTGATGATCTGTTTGAAACTGGAATATGCCCAATTTTTGCCCCATTAGTTGTCAAGAGGATTTTACTGTCTGGACAATAAAGGTGAGAGGAAAAAATACATTTATTTCTCTGCCATAACATCAAATAATGCAGAAAAGCTCTTGTTACAGCATTTTAAACACTGTTCTGATATTCAGTTACACTGGATAATGAAACTAAGATTTTTTTATTGTAGTTCCCATAGTTGTTCTCACAAAAGAAGTCGTCTATCTGCTTCAAATTATCTCCTCCATCTCAAATATTGTAGTAATATTGTTGATTCCAACTCCTTGAAATTTAATCATATATTTTGTTTGGTATCTAACACACCATCAATAAAATCTACATTAAATGTCATAGGTGCTGAGAGTTTCAGCTCAAGGTTAACATTTCTCAATATATTTAATTTGACAGTGTTACTAATAAGGGATCCTGCTGCCTGGACACAAGTGGAGAAAATGGTGCACGAGTAACACCAAGGGCCCTCAGCTTCTCCTGCTGTCTTGAAGGGCTCAGGTAAAACTCAGCCTGGCATCAGGGAAAGCCCAGCTCCTCTTCAGCTGATGACAGAGAGCTGGGAAGGGGACAAACGTGACTGCCTAGGGATATTGCTGTTGCAAGTGCAAACTTGAGCCAATTTTTAGTGACATTAATAGTCAAACGCAGAATTATAATTTCTTTTAGAGCAGCTGCTGTGTATTAAAAGGAAGCCAGGTAAAGCCAAGAAAATTTCCTGAGTGTCATGAGCTGGCACAAGCTTTGTCAGAGGAGGTGAGGCTGCTGCAGTGCAAAGGTTAACTGCAGATAATAGTTATTCCTGTGGAACCATCTTTTATTTTCCCTGTCTGTCAATCATATACAAGTGATTAACGTTCTCATGCCTGCCTTCTTATATGATTAGCTCTCTGAAAACTATTTCATCTGCTTTAAACAATAAATGCAAAACTAGGTTTCCAAGAGTTTCTGTTCAACGTGTCTTGTATACTGTAGCATACTCTCCCTCTCAGGATTTGTCTCCCCTTGCAGAGCCAGCACTGCTTTATATTCTCAGGGATTCATGTTGAGATTTCAGAGACTTTTCCAAATTTTGCCCGGTTAATCACCATCTGATATAAACCCGTACTTCTCAATACCAATATCCATGACCAACTCTACAGCAGATACATGTTCTACTTTGATAAACTCTTTTGCAGTCTTAGTTCTTAACATTTTTATTAGCTTGAACAATTCCATTCTGAATGACCAAACTACCTCTAAGCACTTTGAACACCCTTGTTAGCTTTCTTCTTTCAAATGAACTGACACTCTCTAAAATTTTGTTTGTTTCTGCAAAATTTGATTCAATCAATCATCCAGAGCAGATTATTTACTCTCTATATTCTTGTGTCGTGTTGTTGTTGCTTTTTAACATCTTCAGTACTACCATAGAGCACAAAATAAACAGGTTTTATGATTATGGACTGTCATTCATCACTCCATGATAATACTGAGCAATACCTCAAAAATCGTTGCCTAGTTCTCTTTTTTCCAATGTGTGTTCTTTTAGTAGTCATAGGCTTATGCATTTGGTATAACCAGAAGTATACCGTTAGTCATGGTTTCCAATAAAATTAAATCAGAGTCATGTATTTCAGCCCTGTGTAAATACGTGAATTTTACTTCACTGTTTTTATAAATGTTTCCAAAAATCTTCTAAATGTTCACAAAATCCCACTTACTCTGTTCTTAGCTTCACATTTCACTTGTTCCTTGATGAGTTTTGAATTCATTTTCAGCAATATAATACCTAAAATAAACTTACATTATATTGTATCCTTCCTTTTGATAACTCATTTTTTTCTGGGCTCTAATTTATTTGCTTACACTTTCATTAGCTTAAGTGCCATTGGATCTCCAATTCATTGACATAGATGTAAATCCACACTTGAGATGATGCCACCAATGTGTTGCACTTGTCCAAGTATTGTTTTTCTTGTTTGCTGCTTTTTAGAGAAGATTTGCCACACTTTTAGATTTTCATGTGTGAACATACCAAAATGCAAAGGTTGACTCTGCCTGGGTAATTTGGTATTTTTCATTTTATGCACGGTGCACTCCATTTATAACCCCTTCATCTCATCACCTACACTCTTTTATTTTTTTGATCAATTAAAGACCATTTCTGACAAGTAGCCTTGGATTCAAACCAAACCAGAGCAATAAAACGTCAGTGGTCTGCACGAGTGCTGGACCTGGTCATCTACATTATAATCAAACTACTGACATTTCTACTTATCAAATATTCCAGTTGTTTCCCTTCTTATCTAGCAATAGATGTGGACAAAGAGTGATTCACGCTTGAAGTGTCAAACTGAGAGAGCAAACTGGAACAAGCAGACACTGCTGTTCCCTCATGAAGGTGGAATGTATGGAGAGTATTTGGATTACACGCTGAAGACTGATGTAGCCAGAGATGTGGCAAAGGAGGAACAGATGGAGCACACCAAAAGGGTGCAAGGCTGTCAGAAGCCTCTCAGCTCCCACAGACCCTGCTGCCACTACACAGTTCCTTTTCTGGTCCGGAAGACCCAGAAGTAGCCTGCAAAGAAAGAAGCCCAGGCTTCAGAGGTATATGGGAAGGAAAGCTCTGAGAAGCAACCTGAATTCCAAATGTTGCTGTGCCACCTGTAGCTGCAGTCACCCTTTCTGATCTTTTTGCCTCATAATGGTTATGAGGTGGCACAAAAATCTTTCTAGACACAGTAAAAGGTTCAGTTTTCCTAGATTTTATGTGCAGTGGGCTGTTTTCAGAACTGTTTATTTTTCTTATCTAAGGCAAAAATCTCAGTATTTAATTCTTGCAGTTAAAATTTTTAGAGGAGGTTTTTTNTGGCACCAAAATGGGAACCTGTTCTGTCTGCTCTGAAAATGAAGCATTGTTAAGAATGTGCCTGGGTCTGCCAGTGCACAGCACACAACCCCAGCCCCCTGCTTGCTGCCCCATGGTTGTTTGTCCTGATGGGGACAGTGACAATTGATATAGCATGGATGAACTGAAGCGTAGAGTCTGTGAAACCTGTCCCCTGGCCTTCCCTCTGTGGCTCCAGTAATTTAGAGGCACCTGAGATATCATACAATACAGGTTGTATTGGGAAGAAAATTTCATTCCTAATCAAAATACTTGTTCTGTGGATAAGTATCAGTCATCAGGAGCATTTTCCTTTACAAACTGAGAGTGAAGTGGAAGAAACTGGCAGATTTAAGCACCAGAGGTATCAGAGGTTACGTACACATTAAGAAGCAAAGATGTTTCTTGGGGGAATTTTGTCTGTGGGTCAGGACTATTGTCAGTAACTTCCTATGCCTGACAAAAAGGACAGCCTTGCAGGAGACGCATAACTAATTTAAGAGGAAGAGTACACAGATGACTGGAAACCTGTGAAGCTCCCTTGGAGTCCAGTCTTCCAGGACAGCTTTTCTCAGATTATAACTAGTTGCAAATGGGCTTTAACAGGAGCTGTGTTATCATTTGCTTTCTCTTCATGCCCTTAAGAGGTATACATTAAAGTGAGAATACTGAGGAGAAAGCTACATCCAAAAGGTCACTAAAATACAGGAGAGTTTGAAGGAAAAGTACAATATTGGGAAATCGTTGCTCTTTGCTGCATAACTGCCTGAAGTGAACAGGCTGCTATAAAATATCTTTACATCTTTTGATCACAAAAGACAATCTATCAACAACTCTGTAAAGTCTGTCTGTTTAACTACTTTTTTTTAAAGTTGATGACTTGCTAGAAACAATCTTAGATAATTCTTTTTAAAAACAAGCAAATGGCAATTAATTACACAAACTGAGATTAAGAAATTGCTGGTAATCGCTAAAATACAACAACTAATGGATTAAAGTGTTTCCAACAATTTAAAAAGGTGTTAATTTTCCCTGTTTCATTCATTTCATTAATATGCCACGTTACCCAGAGGGCTACTCCCACTTCTTCGACTGGATTTGGTCCTCTCTTGAGTTCTGTGATCACGCACATGAAATGCATGGTCCTGTGAGCCTACACATAGTGATTCACACGTTATAATTGCCCAATTAAGAGTTAAGGTCATTTTCTGGTATTGATTCAAATGCATCTCAGCAAATCTTCCTTGCTGTTGAGTGCACCTTACAGGTCTATTTAGTGCAGTTTCTCCTGATTCCACAAATAACTTCCTTTACATGACCTAGTTTAAAGCTAGATGGAGAAAAGCAAATGGCAAATGAAAGATTATTTCACATCTAATGCCTCCATAAATGTGTGTACCTCTGATATAAAGAGCTGGGTTCTAATTTACTAGAAAGCAGCGGCTTGATCTCGGTGCTATGCTGGGCAGTGTGCCAGCCCACAATTTACTGCTGGCCTATATTAATGATTTGTGAGGTAACAAAGTACACTAGTTCAAAATTTCATGAGAGCTATAAGGACCTTGCAGGGACAAAAGATTTCTGTAATTCTTAATCATCATTCTTTCATGGTTACATCCAAAATCAATATTGTTTTTCTCATTATTAAGAGAAGAAAAAAACTAAAATAACAAAATAATACAAGACTTAAGCTATAGTGCCATGTTTTTGTTGGCAGTATGTCATAGTGAATTTTTTTTTAATTCTACTCAATTTGTAAAGTGAATTATAACATACAACATGATACTGCATATATGTATCTGTATATCTACTATACATTGTGCCTACACAGATATAATTTCACTCTGATGAGATAAACAGACGTTTCCACTAAAATTTATATGCTGCACATAATGCAACTTCTGGTGTATAAGCGGTAGTTGCTGCACAGAGCTTTAATAAGAAGTGTCGTTTTAAGGCGAACAATTTACACTAAACTGCTCAAGACCAAAGTTCAAAATCTGATGGGGAAAGACATATAGATGAGAATGGACTTTCAAACAGTCAGTAGCATGTCATCTGTGGTTAAGAATAGTACTATGACCCAGTTTTCGTACAGTTTTTATACAAACAGGCAAAAATTCACCATGCACAATCTTGTATACTTATTCTGTCAAAAATAAAAGGTAAGGGTTAACGTATGTGATAAACTGTCATAAATTAGTGCTTTTTTTCCCCCTGCTATATCAACAAGCTAGGAGCTATTTTTTCAGCTGTTTGAACCTGGCAGAAATTGCTTTATAGTATAGTTTGGAAGAAAACCTGCTAATGCTATTTTTGGGTGTAATCCTACAAGTATAATTTCACTTACTGTCCACCTTTTTTCAGCTTTTAGTCCACATAGCACATGCTGACTGAAAATTTTGAGAAATTACAGGCTGTTTTCACATGTTAGGAACCACAGATCAATGTAGCGTCAGCTCTTTAAGACACCTGTCCCAGATGAGCACACTTTGCTTTGCCTTCTCCTCAAATTGGTGAAAATGGAAAATACACAAGAGTAGACCTGTCACTCTGAGATGTCTCTGCTTTGCCTGTTTCAGAGCAAGGGCAATTTGCCCCACCCAGTGATTGCCTGCCATTCCCCACTTAACCACACATGTAGTCTCCCAGACAATGGTACAGAAAGGATTGCTACTGTACAACACCTATTTTAACTAAGAGGTTAAAAGTTGATGAAGCTGTGATTAACTGTGTAAAATGTAGCACATTATAAATGTATTATTGCAAATTTTACTGTCAAAAGTAAATTAAATTGGAACACATTAACTTAAAACATATTAAGCAAAGATTGAAAAAAATTGGAATGGTTACTAGTCATGTTCTTAAAAAAAGGCAGTCAAAAGCAGCAGAAATTGAATTTATGATCCTTGAGAAAAGAAACGGTCCCATTTGTGTGGCAGTTTGGTTACAAGATAGGCTTAAAATGGGCATAGATTCAGAATGTAGCAGATCTTATGGGTCTAGTAAAAATCAAGAATTACAGTGTTGTGAAGCCAAAATTTTTCGAGATTGGAATGAGGTGCTGGCACTGTGAAATCACGTTTTTCAGTGATGCAATATACCAACTTATTTAAACCCCTATCCCTGCTCAAGGCTGACTTCTGAATTCTGAGCCATGTAACCTTGACAGTTGTTTTATATGAATCGGAGAATAAATTTTGTTTCTAGTTTTTGGAGGGGGTTAGAAAGAGCAGAAAAGAAAGGGGCTCTGAAATACTGTAAAAAAAGACTAGACTACCCTCATTTACTGCTACTTATATGTATATAAAATGTCAAGATAAATTTCACCCAGTGAGTCTTGCTGACAAGCAAGAGAAATTAGTCTCCACAATAGGATTACAAGTATGGGCTTAATGAATCATGGCTACATATGATTAATTATAGTTAATCACTATATTTCAATAAGTTAATAGAAGGCTAATTTTAAAATAAATTTTGTTTATAGGTAATTTTGCATCACTGTGCATGAACCATGATGTAGGAATGACAAATATCCATAGGAGAATTTAAGGGAACATGATGTCTTTGCTAAGACTAACCTACTAAAAGTAATCTTTTTTATGTATGTAATATGAACTACCAGACTAAGATTTATGTCTGATGCATACATTTATACCTTACATAAATAGCCAGATGAGGTTCTGTTATTTTTCTTTGCATTTCTTAGTACAAATAGGAGAAAAAGTAATCTAGGAAGAACTATCAATAAAGAGCACCAACCCTTATTTTACTCCTCAAAGTTCTCAGGCTATTTCTAGTCATTCCCTAATCAGCATGATTGGTTGCTTTTGTACATTTTAATGCACTGAGATTCCCAGCTCTGTTGATACTTAGTGGAAAAACTAACACTTAACAAATGTTCTAAATTTCCTTTGGCTAAAGCACAGATAAATCCTACCTAACTTGGTGTTGGGGAGATGAATGCCATTGCCTAGATTTCTGCTGTCCCAAAACTATAGCCCATTTCAATGTTCTCTCTAACAATAGCATTAGCTGAAAAAAAACTAAACTATCCATAGTCTCAGTATATAAATCTCACATACTACTGTAATGTATTTTGAGCAAGATTCAGGACAACTTCTGAGTTTAAAATGTTCATAGAAGATTTTTTTTTTTAAAGTGCAACACCCTGCTCTTCTGTGTTGCACTGCCTATACAATACTTGCACATTGGTAGATCCATAAGTGTGCTCAAAATATCCAGTGTTGGTGGAAGCCAAAGTAAAATTCCAGAGCAAATCCATTCTGATATTGAAAAATTGAGGTATCTTTCCTGAGAGAGAGAAGGAATTGTCTACCCACAGTGGATGACTGTGTTGGTTCAGTAGCCCAAGAAAAATGGACATCCCCTTCTTAATGGCAGAGAGAACATAAACCTGATCCTGCAAAAATGGTCCTAAGGAGAAAGCCTTCAGAAATGTTGAAAAATGTGGCAACCCCTCAAAAAGGCATGGGCAAACCATTGCAATGGATCTTTAGTTGATCCAGACCTAGGATTCTTTTGTGATTCACACATTATTCAGAAACAAGCTGTGTATGACAAGAAATTAAACAGGAAATGAAACTTTGTACTCTTTACAAATATGCTCCAAGTAAAAAAATATACAAACAGATTGCAAAACACATTTATGTTCAGAAGATACAGACTTCCAGAGAGACATGCAGATAGAGACTTGTAAAATAAAAGTACTTTTCCTGGGTAATTATCTTAATTAGCTCCTTATTTTTTAAGATGAACTTGTGTTTCTTTCTTGTGATTTTTTTTCTTATTTAGTCTTCTAACACAGACTTGGAAAATAACTTTTTAGAACACAGTACTTTTATATTTAATAGAATTTTCTGGAATTGCATTTCCAGGCCAATGTATAGATTATGTCCTTTTTTTGTCTAGTTTCTCAGTTGCCTGAAATTATGTTATAGATATTATAGGAGTTATAGATATCTTATGTTATCCATGCCCAGTGAAGTAAAAGGTTTGGGAGTCACCACTGGAACAAGCAAGATGCATGCAAAAGCTTAAGTTCAACCACCTTCACTTTTCCTGAAGCTTAAAAGGCTGAATTTTTTTTGATGAATGAAAACTGCTTAATAAGAAGGTGCCACCTTTTTATTGAGACACCAAACCAGCAATTTAAGTTATTAAAACAATACTTGTCACAAGAATATAACTCACTTCCTCATCAATTTGAGCATCTTGTCTATTCGCTGTATGTTTAACTGAAGGTAAAGACTATGGGAAAATGCTCGGCTTCCTTCCTTCTATTTAGTTTTGAGTTTCTCACCATAGTTCACCAAAACCTTAACTTTCTAGCAAAACTAGTTTATAATTCTAAATAAATTGGGCGTTCTCTAACATTGCAGTTGGCTATGTGGTGCACCTGTCACCATAAACTGCCTTGGATGCACACACACTTCAATGTGAGCAAAGGATTAGTAAATTTTTAATTCAGAAGACATTTTTACATTAATTTAAACAGAAATACTTTAGGGATTCTAGAAGCAGACACTATAAAAATACTTGCATAATTTTCTTTTAAATATATTTGGACCAAGATTACAAGAGAAGCCATTTTTATTTTGCAGTAATTGTGTCAATTCTTCTTGTTTTTAATTCAGACAGACTCAAACAGTGGTTTATAAATCACAAAGGTCAGCAGAATCTCCTAGTTCACTTTCTAGTAGCATCTTTGGATACCACTCTAACTTCTCTCACTCATCACAACATCTGCAAGTCTTCACTAGATTTTAAATAAAAGTAAATTAGTTTTGCAGAGGTCAGTTTAGATAAGAGGAAACTTTCCGCAGTCTCATATTAATAACCACAACAACTAATGACAAGAGTATTTCTGTTCTCATTAAATTTCTGTAAAAAAGCAGCACATTCTACAGACCTGTTTTTAGAAAGCTATGAGAAAAAAACAGACAATGTAAATGAAATGCTAAATCTTTTTAATCATTCAACAGACTACTATAAACAATACAGTTTCCTAAAATATACTTATTGTCATGATATCTATTGAAGCCCATTATTCATGAGGTAACAATAGTATTTTTCTTGCTGCATGTATTCTTTAAATTTCTCTGGGGATATGTGTTTCATTCCAAGTATGACCACAGATTTTGTATTAATAAAAGGGAGTTAGCTTTGTCTATATATCTTCCCCATCATGTAAATTTTCTGTCCATTGGTATCCATTTAACCATTTCATGGTTTCAACACTTAAGGTATGTTTACAGAATTCCATGCCTTAGACCAGAAAAGTGTAATGGAAATCAAACCTCCCATTTACCTTTAATATCAATGCTATTTTCCAGACCAATAATGGATTATTTGCCCACCTTTATGAGAGCCCTGATCTAATGAAATATGTATATGCATATAAAGAAGATGGAAAGTCAGCACAGGTGTACATCTTCAAGTTGAAAAGCAAAAGCTCTTTGTGAAATGTCTGACTGCAGCTGAGATGGCTGTGTCAGGATTATAGCTAAAAGAGTAAAATCTTTCAAGTAAGTTAGCAGTTCTAATGATTCAAGTGGCAACTTGCAGAGCCGGTTTTCACTCAATAGAGTCCTTAGTCGCATTCTGGTTTTGTTAATCATTTACTGTATGGTTATGGAAATATCAGATTCCCTGTATACCAGTCAGAAAATGCATATAATTTTATTTATAACAGTGTTTTTACAAGGCTCACTTAATTACAGACAGATTCTGACAATGTATTGAGTAACCCCACTGAGTTTATTGAGTACTTCCAGTGACCCCTTGTAGGAAAAGTTGCTATTAGCATTAGGAAAAGTGGTTCAATTGATTCCTCAGTGTTTAGGATATCATTTGAAATCCCCAGGTGCTAGATAAATGCAAAGTTATATGTCTATTATGTATAAGTCATATGGACTATGAGAAAATAATTATCATGCAAAGGGGTTCACTAGCATGCACCCTGCCTCCCATTGGCTTCATTAAATCCCCGTGTGGGAGCAAGAGGCTGTAATTTGCAGATCCCTCTGAAGAACTGGGTCTTTACAAGGTAATCTCCGCATACATCATGTTTTCACCAATGAGTTTGATGGAACATAAAACAAAATTGTGGTGACAAGCAAATCCATCAATGGCACACCCAGTAGATTCCAATTACGTTAATTAGAGTAGACTTTCTAATGAGTGGAATGTCAAACACTGGATCCATGCCCAATGCTAATCATTCATTCATTTTACTGCTGGTTCTAATTCACATTATGCCAAGGAGGTTTCATGCATTCTGACACCAAACTATGAGAAAAGTGCTTCTGCTTTAGAAATAGAAATAGAAGTACAAGCACAAGTTTGACATACTAATTAAATGTGCCAGGGTGCAAGATATATTGCTAAATGTTATTCTGCCCCTCTAAGTGCAGACATCAGCCAAAGCACAGAAAGGGTGTAAAGCAGTATTTATAATAATTCCACAGCATAAACAAGCCAGTGACAACTAGCCCGTTATTCTGAGAAGTCTGCTGAAGTGGCATCCAAATAATAGGTAAACCTATTACATTAAAAGGGTGCTGAAGTAACAAGGTGTATCTGAGTGCACCAAAGCTATGGAGTGATAACCACATGAATACTAACCTGATATTCGGCTAAATGTGTTGTATATGATTTAAGAAAGAGAGTTCCAGAAAGATCCACTCCAGAAATATAGACTGCTTATATTCAGGGGAAATATTCAACTGCACTGGTAGCTTTAAAACACAAAAAGTTAGCTGCCATCTGCTAATAATTAAGCATGTTCAAGCTTATTTTGTATTAGCTTCAACAACTGATGAGGATGGATGTGCACTAGGGCACCCAGCTGTGCACTGGAAAAGCAGAAGCACAGACACACATCCATCTCTTCTGGTGATTCATCTGCAAGGACAGGAGCCTTTCCCAGAGCGCAAAGAGGGTAGATGGCAGTAAAACCCTAATTTACTCCAGGTACTCTCTCCAGACCCTTGTGTCTTGAGTTCACTTTCTATGTTTGCCATCTACTTATTGCACAACCACTAACTAGCCACATTTTGAAGCTCAGATGCAGAAGATTATGCCTTCAAATCCATGCTCAGGATACAAGGATGCACAGGTGATTAATATCTTCAATACAGAGTGAAAGGAAGTTGCTTGATACTTCCACAGCCTTGAATGACCAGCTGGGTATTGATTTGGTTCTCATACACAGTTTTAGGTACTCCAACCTGTTAACACTGAATTAGAGACACAGTTTTAACTTAAGCAGTATATATGTGATCTATACTTTGTTTGTCTGGAAGGAATCTGAAGCTAGTTTTTCTGTCAAGTTTACTACAGATTAAAGTCATAGTCTTTAGTTACTCTGTAGATGCTCTCCTGATTAATTGTGTTCGTGCTTCTAATACCTCAGCTTCTGCCCTCTTGTGTGCTGATGCTAATGGTACCAAGCAAGATGGAAAGTAAATCAGAGACTGCCATGAGTAAAGTGATATCCCAAGACACTATGATTGCAGTAATGTCTAAATATTTATCAGGCACAAGCCTGAATTCCTGGTATCAGCTGTGTAATTGTCTTTAATAAACAACAAAAAAAGTCTTTTAAGAGGTATTTAAATCCTCGGACTTCGAGCTGTAATATTTTTTCAAGCTTATTATGTAATCATGACACACTGGATAACTCCATTCTGTCTAAACTCATGGATGGATTAACTAATTTGTATAAAATAAAAAAATCTGCCTGCACTACAATCCATGCTTTTTTCAGGTTTTTCTATTTTTTTTTTAACTTGGACATTGTATCATACAGGCACAAAAATACCCTTAACTTCTTGACTTCATAATCAAAAGGACAGATGCCTGAATGAGATCTCTCACTAAAAAATTCATGAGCAAATGATTTGAAGGATATTAGGAATAATGGAAGAGATAAACAGGGGTGGAAATGATTTTAAACAGAATGCTTATCTATTCTGTTTCAAATGTTTCGGTAAATGAAAGGTTAAATCAGTAATTGCTTAGGTTTCCTATCTACCACATTTAACATATTTATTGACTTTGATGGATCATATAGTGCTCTACATTTAGATTTCAAACTATGATGACAGCCTGAAAAGTTCATCTTTTCATGATGATACCTTCATGGCATAGAAGGTACCGCTTTGGTTACCATTTCAAGGATAGGGTCAGCAGTCTTCCAGGATAAATTTAGAAGTTAGTATACTCTGCTAAAAAGTCATGCTTCCTCAGAAACTGCTTATAATAGACATATCAAATACATTGGATGATTTGTAATATACGCAAGAATCAGTGGGTCACATTAAATAAAAGTAGACTTAGTAAAATTGTGTAGCCTACACTGTATCATAAATTATTAAAATTAATGAACCTGATCCCCTCTACATATTACTCCATGGCTGACACCGGTATAATTTCATTGATATTAATGATTCACTTCCAGTTTCTCAGTGATGTAAAATTGGAATAAAAGCATGATGATTCAGGTCTAATACTGTTAAATTAGCTGTACCATTTACATTAACAAATGGCAGGCAAATATGTCTTCTTTCTTTCATTCAACCCAGGTGATTAGGGAGTTCTTTTTTCTGACCACTATTATATGGCACATTCATCTATATGTTTCATATGCACCTATATAGCAGCTTTTGGATCCAAATCTTCAGAAACGTAATTTTAGTAAGGTGAGAAGAATTAGAGATTGAAAGGTAGGATGGAGGTTGTGTCAGAAACGGAATGGAAGTTGTAACCTGAGCTATAACACAAATACCTCTGCTTTCTCAGGGATATTTTCCTACCCTGATGCATGCCTTTGGTCTCAAATATTGTTAATAAACTGACCAGTCTTTCACTGGGCCATTGCACTCTGTGAGATAGGCTTACAGCTTTGCCATCAGATGGCACAAGTCCATCTGACTGTGCTTGATGGAGGTTCTCCTCTAGGCCAAATGGAATAAACAGATGTAGATCTCCACTTCCTGCTTTGAAATTCAGTGAGTGAAGAGTCAGAGTGCACTGATGTTTAAGCTATTACGCAAGCTAAATCTAATTAACTCATTGCAATATTCTGATCACAGATTTTTTTTCTCTTAAATACAGACAAGCCATGTGTTTGGCTTTGAAAATTTAAATAAGAAATGTGATGCTAATGCCTCTGTTACTTGTCCACACCATAACTGTTCAACAAGCCTATAAATGTGTTTTAAAAGCAAAAAGCCCTGTGACTGAATATAGCTTTTAATGTGAGTGTCTTTAACATGCAGCTTTGCTTTCGACACATTCTGGTTCTTTGAGGTTGCAGTATTTTTACTGCAAATAATACCTTTAAATCAACAAACAAATACTGTTCCCTAAAATGATTTTATTCTTATCCTTGTTATTTCATTAATATATACTAAAGTGGAATGGAGAAAAGCCATTATATTGTAAATACTGAAAGAGCTATACAGCAGAAATTAGTATCTTTCCAATGATACATTGCTTTGAAACATGGTTAGTCTGGAACACATCTCCATATATAAACATTGAAAAGATACTGTTTTCTTTGAAACCATGTACAAATGTGTACACAAATACTTATAGTTTAAACCTGACCATTGGAACTGGAATCACTGGAATGTTTGCACAAAACATTTCCTTTTTTGTACTTCCAGGTGTATAAATACACTATGGTCATCCAAATCTGAGGCTTACAAAGGAATATGGCTTGTTTAGTGAAAAATTTCTGCTCTTCAAGTTGGTCATCTCTAGGGCACCTAAGTTCTTGAAAGGCTAAGAAATAGTAATGGATTGCCAGTGACACCAATTAGAAAACTTACCTTTGATTAGTTTGTTTTGTTATGTAATAATGGAGAGTCACAGTTAAATTTCAAAACTTAATGAGAATATGAAAACTGACTATACCATTCAGAGAAACTGGTTAAAAACATTTTCACTTTAAAAAATTCCTGAAGTTCTGAAATTGCTGAATTAAAACTTTCCTTTCTCCCCTGATCTTTGGCTAACTTTTCTGGTTAGTTATATTACTGTTAAGTTTTCATTATTGTTCATTATTTGAATATTCATGCTCATCTTTCTAATACAACTAGCGTATTTATTGGATGTCAGAGAAGTATAGTAACGCTTTTGTCATGATACAGGCATTAAACAGATGTGCTGTTATGCAGAATTCTAATTAAGTTCTGTTACCTGTTTAGCAAGTGGAGTAGTGCAATGCTGCTACTACTACAGCTTTCTCATCTTCCCACCTATTATATTCTCAACCTTGTTTGAAGCAAAAGTAAGCAAACTTTTGTTTGCAGAGAAGTTTGGTACATCTTTTGTTAGTAGCTTTATTAGTGTCAAGACCCCTTAAATTTTTTTAATTTCTGAAACTGAATTGACGGTGGGAGATCTGCTCACCATGGTGGCCGAGCTGAAAGATGAGGTGGAGAGACTGAGGGCCATCAGGGACTGTGAGCGGGAGATTGACTGGTGGAGTAACTCCCTGGTGTGCCAGAGGGAAAGGCGCCAGGGAGATACCCCACAACTGGGGGTGGAACTGAGAGATGGGGAGGGTTGGGAGAGGGTCCCTGCTCAGCATCGTGGGCAAACCCCCCCTCTGCCTGTCGTGTGTCCCCGTGTTCCCCTGAGCAATATGTTTGCAGCCTTGGACATTGAAGGGGAGGTAAGTGGGGAGATGCGGGAAGGTTCCCCTAAGAGGTTTCCAAGGGTGAGGCAGTCGACTCTGCGCATTCAGACTGCCTCTGCCAGGAAAGAAAGAAGGGTGCTTGTGGTAGGCGACTCCATTCTCGGAGGAACGGAGGGGCCCATTTGCAGACCGGACCCGAGCCGTAGGGAAGTGTGCTGTCTCCCTGGGGCCCGGGTCAGGGATATAACTAGAAAACTCCCGAAGCTGGTTCACCCCACAGATTACTACCCACTACTCATAGTTCAGGTGGGTAGTGATGAAATTGCTCAGAGGAGCCTGAGATCTATGAAAAGAGATTTCAGGGGTTTAGGGCGGATAGTTCAAGGAGCGGGTGCGCAAGTGGTGTTCTGCTCTATACCTTCTAGGGACGTGCAGGATATGGGGTGGGCTAGGAAAACACAGGTCATGAATAATTGGCTGAGGGGCTGGTGTCGAGACAGGAACTTTGGGTTCTTTGACCATGGGGCGGTTTACTCAGCCCCTGGCCTGTTGTCGAGGGATGGAACTCGTCTGTCTCATAGGGGGAAACACATCCTAGCACAGGATCTAGCAGGGCTCATTGAGAGAGCTTTAAACTAGATTTGAAGGGGGATGGGGCTGTAACGGGGCTTGCAGCAGTGGGGCAGCACTGTAGTGTTGATAAGGACCGGGGGTCCTCCCACCCTCCTAGGATGAAACCGGCGCGCACAGCTCGCTCCCTGAAATGCCTGTACACAAATGCGTGCAGCATGGGGAATAAACAGGAGGAGTTAGAAATCTGTGTTCGGTCAGGAGATTATGACCTGGTGGCAATTACAGAGACATGGTGGGACAGCTCACATGACTGGAACGTAGTCATGGGTGGCTATACCCTTTTCAGGAAAGACAGGCCAGCAAGGCGAGGGGGGGGAGTTGCTCTTTATGTGAAAGAACAACTTCAATGTATTGAGTACTGTCCAGGGGTGGGTGACGAGCGAGTTGAGAGTTTGTGGGTGAGAATTAGGGGACAGGCTGGCATGGGTGATACTGTCGTGGGTGTCTATTACAGGCCACCGGATCAGGACGAGGAAGTCGACGAGGCCTTCTACAGGCAGCTGGTAGCAGCCTCGCAGTCACAGGCCCTGGTTATTGTGGGTGATTTTAACTACCCTGATATTTGCTGGAAGGCCTACTCAGCCAGCCATCCGCAGTCCAGGAGGTTTCTCCAGTGCATTGATGATAACTTCCTGATGCAAATGGTGGAGGAGCCGACTAGGAGAGGAGCACTGCTAGACCTTATTCTCACGAATAAGGAGGGGCTGGTTGAAGAGGTAAAGGTTGAGGGCAGCCTTGGTTGCAGTGACCATGAGGTGGTGGAGTTCAGGATCTCATGTGGCCGTAATAGAATCCTGAGCAGAATAGCAACGCTGGACTTCAGTAGGGCCAACTTCGGCCTTTTCAAGCAGTTGCTAGGGGAAATCCCGTGGGACAGGGTACTTGAAGGTAAAGGGGCTGAAGATAGTTGGTTAGCGTTCAAAAAGAGCTTCTTCCAAGCTCAAGATCGGTGCATCCCAACAGGTAGGAAGTCAAGGAAGGGTGCCAGGAGACCTGCATGGTTAAACAGGGATCTGCTGGGCAAACTCAAGTGTAAAAGGAGGGTCTGGCACAGTACCACACAAATGTATTCCTTTGCTAATAAAGAGACTTTGTGTTTAGTTGTTGGGTTTTTTTTTGTTTCTTTGAAGCATCATTAGCAGTACATAAAAGGAATTATAACTGTGTTTCAGACTTCCTTTCACTCATAAATTTGGGGTTTTTTTCCCAGTCATATGTTGCAGTACCTGAATTTATCTGTGAAGAGAAAAACCTCATCTGATATATAACAGACTATAATTAAAATCTGCTAACAAAAACAAGAAAAAGAAAACTTTCTAAAAATAAAAGGGAACCCCACAATTCCTGCAATTTGAGTGATGAACTTACTTCTCCTTGAAAAAGAAGAAAAAAAGACTTTTTAATACTCCCTAGAAGTCAACACTTGGCCTCTGTCAGAGCAAGGAAGGAAGCAGATTCCAAAGATAAGGAAATACAAGGGGTTTGCCAGAAAATAGTTTCCCCTGCAATACCTTGTCATCACCTTTTCATTAAAAAATGTTATTATGATAGTATTATTTTTAAATTTAACTTAATCATTATGTACTTGTCTTATGCCTTCAAGAATAACTTAAATGTTTCTTCTCTTCTGATAAGCAATTTATTTAAACTTGGGACACCATGAAATATCTTCAGGTAGGTACCTGCAGTTTTAGCTGATTGATCTCATGCAATGTCATGTAACCTGAAGCACGTGTCGTATCTAATTAAAAAAAATCCTTGTATCTCTAGAAGCATGTAGCAGCTGACATTAATAGAAAAAGATTTGTACTACACTCAGGAGTTAGTGGCTATGCCACTCTCTGAATTAGAGCGTTAAGCACANGAAACATTGAGCTGCACTTGTGTGATCATTAGCTTCATTGAGTTCTACTAGCAAATGTAGTGCTTAACTTCAATCAATGCAGAAGCTAGGCAAAGGAAGTTTACTGTATTGATGCATTTCATAAGAGATATAGAGATCCATCTGGAAAGAGGTCACTCTTATGAACCTGCTGAAAGAGCTGGCACTGTGGGTTTCATAGAAAGTAGCCACAGACTTTATCAGATTACTATACCTGAATCGTGAGACAGCTGCATACTCTCAATCTTACCTTACTTACAGACTGCAGCATGCAATTACTTGCAAACAGCTATTGATTCTGTTAAAAATAAATAGGAATCTATTAGAGGGGAGACTGCCATTTCTAGTGTTCAGAAATGTTTTATTGCCTTCCTGTTGAAATAGTGATGTCTTGCTCCAGGAACATTATAAGGCTAGGGTTTATAAACCCGCATCACTATTAGAGAGNACTGCCTGTTCCTGTGCATGTTATGTTATAGACTAGCTAGAAAAACGTGTAAAATATTCACTTCACAAATAAGAATTTGACTGTCCAAAAACCCTGAGTTTTATACCATTCACATGGAATCTATTTTAAAGGCCAATGGCTTTGAATGAATGACTCTGCACAGCTTCTTTAAAAGTAGGACCATTTTCACTAGGATTTGATGTGCTGCTGGAGGTATTTTCTTCTCTTTAGATAGATAAATCTAATGAAAATTAACTTAGGATATTTACAATATTCTTGACTCTTTTTTCAAGAAAGAAAGATAGAGACTAGAAGGCCTATGGTGGTATCTTGCTTAATAGCTCACTGAATTTCTGAATCCTGCTTAATTCTTAATTTTGTTATATGCTCTTTTTCTCAGCGCAGCTTTGCTTTTAAGATTTGCCTTCTTGACAGACTCTCCAAGACATTACATCATTTCACGCAACACAGAGTACGCACCCTAGGGGTGCTCATAACCCCCCTTTGATTACCTCCATGCAAGGTACAAGCTAGTGGTATAAGTTATGTAGTTTAGCTTTTCCTTTTATTATGAACCAAAATAAATAAAAATTCTGCCATAATTGAGAGCTGTACATCTTTAGACAGTTCCTTTCAGTAAGAGCATATTAATCAGGGCTACATATACCCCAACTCTTCCCAAGGGAACATCTTATTAGAATAAGAATGAATAATGCGACTGCTGTCCTGAAAGCCAAAGCCTTGTAAGCTGACAGTACTGTGCCTTTTTGTCTTTTAGATTCTAATGCTGATTAAAGTCAAATTCCAGTCAGAGATAATGCTCCAGCTTTGGTAGTAACATCACATGGGGAGAAAAAGAAAAAAATAAAAATTAGTATTTTCCATACAATTCACTCGTTCTCATGCAAAAGCAACTGTGTATTTTGGAGATGCTGGAGAGGAAGAGTTAGGCTGAGATTCAAAGACACTTAATTCGAGCATCCTCTTCATGACAGAAAACAACTGGCGAGTATATATCTTTCATGATTTACTTGTGTATGATGAGTGAGAGTTACTTGAGTATAAAAGAAGATACTTCATCCTCTTCTAAGGTGAAGACAGAAATATACTCAACTGCAGACCAATTATGATATTCAGGTATTTTGAAGTCAGTTGAACAGGAAACATTGAGCTGCACTTGTGTGATCATTAGCTTCATTGAGTTCTACTAGCAAATGTAGTGCTTAACTTCAATCAATGCAGAAGCTAGGCAAAGGAAGTTTACTGTATTGATGCATTTCATAAGAGATATAGAGATCCATCTGGAAAGAGGTCACTCTTATGAACCTGCTGAAAGAGCTGGCACTGTGGGTTTCATAGAAAGTAGCCACAGACTTTATCAGATTACTATACCTGAATCGTGAGACAGCTGCATACTCTCAATCTTACCTTACTTACAGACTGCAGCATGCAATTACTTGCAAACAGCTATTGATTCTGTTAAAAATAAATAGGAATCTATTAGAGGGGAGACTGCCATTTCTAGTGTTCAGAAATGTTTTATTGCCTTCCTGTTGAAATAGTGATGTCTTGCTCCAGGAACATTATAAGGCTAGGGTTTATAAACCCGCATCACTATTAGAGAGATTAAGGATCAAAATTATGGGCTGATATCTGAAAATGGGAATCCCAGGCAGCTGAGAATCTAGAAGAAACAACAGGGTAGTTTAGATGTTTAACTACTTAAAAGTTATATATATGCAGCTGGCCAGCCTCAAGCTGTTGGGAGCTATGAAACAGTATGCCTTTGTAAGGCAAAAAGGGAAAAGGAGATACCTATGCTAAAGCTATCACCATTTTTAACCATTCATATAATTATATTTTCTTTTAGATTGTTTATTCATCTTGTACTGGGTAGTTCATGGTGTTATTTCTGTAATTAACACATGCTTGGAATAATCATTATAAATCCCACAGCTAAGTGTTGTTTTGCAGGTTTTTCTTACATTAGATGCTTAAGTGCACTGCATTTATGACTTCCTAAATACATGGGATATTGCATCTGGTGCAATTATCAAATGATATCCTGTGCAGAGTCAGGTTAGATCACTATTTAGATTGCAAACATATCAGGAACCATTAGACAGAAAGTCATCTAGAGAGAACTAATTTTATTTTCAGAAGTTCTTTTTCCTGCCACCAAAGCTGAAATGCTGCCCAAGCACACTGCTAGGAGATGCAGAGCTTTCTTTGTCAAATATGATGGATAGTGATTTGGCAACTTCATCTGCCAGTTCCTTCAGGACCCGCGGATGTATCTCATCAGGTCCCATGAACTTGTGCACCTTCAGGTTCTTTAGATGGTCTTGAACCTGATTTTCTCCTACAGCTGGCAGTTCTTCCTTCTCCCAGTCACTGCCTTTGCCTTCTGCAACTTGGGCAGTGTGGCTTGAGCTCTTGCCAGTGAAGACAGAGGTAAAGAACTCGTTAAGTGCTTCAGCCTTCTCAATATCCTGGGTAGCCAGGTCTCCCGCTTTCTTTCAGAGGGGGCCCACATTTGCCCTAGTCCTCCTTTTATCACTGACATACCTATAGAAGTTCTTCCTGTTACCCTTAATGTCCTTGGCCATATTTATTTCTATTAGGGCTTTAGCTTTCCTAACCTGATCTCTGGCTTCATGGACAGTGTCTCTGTATTGTCCCCAGGCTACCTGTCCTTGCTTTCACACTCTGTATGCTTCCTTTTTTTGCTCATATCTGTCTTCTCTACAGGGCACATCCATAGTCAGGCTCTAGGCCACTCCACTTTGGAGCCAAGCTAAGCTTCCTCATTAACAAATAACAGAATGCCAATGAAAAAAACGCTGAGTCTGTCAAACCAATTACTGTGGTCAAATGTTATATAGAGCATTCTGTAACAAAAGGGAAAGAAGCTCTCATGTACTGCTGGGAAAGGCAAACATAGGCTTTCTGTAGTACTGAGTACACCTTCTAGGTCAAACACAAAGTGAAGTTATGATTCTCAACTAGAAGGCACAGAAACCTGAGCTCCTCATCCAGAAAGATTCTTTTTAATATTTTTTTCAGTTCACAATTATGAAAAAAAGTTGAAGAAATCTCTTGAACCATATATACTAGATGGAAAAGTCTCAAATTAATAACATGATAAACATTTCACTGAGTGCAACCTAAGGGACACTGTTCAAATATTAATAAGGTCCAATAAGATCAGCAACAAGAAGGCAAAAAGACAGTATACTGTATGTGAGAGACTTCAAATTACTCAGTTAAATTCAAGAGCAATTACACCATGAAAGCAGGTAGAGTAGCCAAAAAAATGAAAATTTTATAAATCTTAGTCAACACTTTAATTGTATTAAGATGCAGAGACTAGGGTTAAAATATTTATACACTTCCATTGAGAAACATCGCTGCTTTCCTAAAAAGTCCATGAATAAAGTTACTCTTCTGCTTAACATTAATCCTGTTTATTTAAACTGTATACATACACATTTTTTCTGTATAATTTCAAATACAGCATTTTTGAAGGCAATGGGTTCATTGGAGTGGCAAGAGCTGCAAATAAAAGGAGACTGAAATCAGAAATAGATGAAAACACAGGTATTGCTACACCAGAAACACAGAAGTGCCAGCAATTCTGGATAATTGAAAGAGTTGTGTTTCTGTCTAAAAGACCAAATGTAAGTGTTTTGATGTATTTAGCTGCTATGTGTAATAACACAATGGAGTCTTGGATTTTTCTTGAAAATTAAAAGTAGAATTTGGCACAATTAATTGATTAAGTATCTTCTAAATAAAATACATAAAAAGTAATAAGATTGTGAAATCCACACAACCAGTTTATTCTTCAAAATGTTAATGCTTCAGCTGTCATTTGGTTCTAAATTAGAATTTTGTGTTTCAAATAAGTTGAAGGTTGCAAGAGCATTTGGCAATTTCAGATACAATGAAAACTTCCTGTGGTACAAGAACACAGAGAATTTCACTTGCTGCATGAGTGAGTGAAATGCCTTCATGCATGCTACAAAAAATTTGTTGCCATAGTTTTTGTGGGACTAAAAATATAGCACATCTTAGACACACAGAAAAGCTCCAAAACTGGATCTATGTGGCACTGTGAGAAGAGACGTTTCTGTTCTTTAAGCAGGAACTTGCCTTTTAGTCACTCTGAACTACTCTTCAGCATTTCAGAAAGCCCATAACAACCAGCAGTCAACACAGAAGGAAAACCTACAGCCCAAGCATAATGTGCAGGCTTCAAAAAAATAGAGAAGCACCTTAATTACTTCTAAGATAACTGCTTTCTTTAAGAAACAAAATAGATGATGTGAAAAGGTACTACTACATTATTATTTCAATCTCAAAACAGAGGCATGATCTAGTCATTTCAGTAGCCCGTGACACCAGGCTGAACTCTGTGTTAATCAGCTTTTTCAAAGCCTCCATTTTTAGGTAAATGAAATCTCCTGTCCGTTGGCTAAGGCAGGCAGGGTTTGTGTAGGACAATGTTTTGAAAGTTCCCCACAAACCCAGGTCCTTTTAACTTCCAGATTTCCAATTTTTTTTTTTCAATTCTTAGGCCTGCAGCTTTAATTTATGTTAATGAATGATTGGATTATGCTACTGTTGCCAGAGCATCTGATATGTCTGCATCACTCCTCTGTTCTGTGACAATGACTTCAGTGGTTAGCTGGGCACATTTAAACATTGTTTGCACTGATGTATAACTTCTCTGTGGCTTCTAAGGAAGAAGATAGTGGCAAAAACTTTGAGTATGTAGCAGATGGAGAGCTAAGTATGATGCATCAGTAGCAGATTAGTCGGCACTGCTACACAGCGCAGAGAAAAAAGATTAAAAGTTCTTAATTTGTTAGTTGTGTTGGAGACGGTTTGCAAGTAGGAATAACCCTCAGGTCTCTCTTTCCAGTTTAACTCATTAATTAGCAGTCACATATGTTTAATCTGTTTGCATGTTTAGATTCAGAATTCTATTGATTTGAAGCAATTTCTTCATCCCTATCACATCTAAGCTGCACTCACAGAGTACAAATTTATGCATGTTCTGTTCCATTAATGCTTTTTAGGTTTCCATCAATCTCCTCATTCTTAGCTAGCAGAGTAAAAATAAAGACAATGAAAAGTTTCTGGAACAGACAATTTAGTTCAAGTAAGTAAAAGTCTCTACTGGACTTTCTTTCTGTTATCCTCCACTTCTCAATTAATGTTAATTTCAAAAGTGTATCCCATTTATTGTATTTTCACAATGTTTTGTCCTACACTTTTAAATAGAAGCCAGCACGAGTTGTTATCCAGTCCAGCAGCTAGTGATCGATGACAGATATAGATTCAATTTGCCTGAGACAGGAAGAAAGGGAACCTGGATCTCCTACTTCCTCAGTTTTCGTAGCAAACACCAATATATTAAACTCAAAAAGAAGTCCTCTGCTACCAGTGTCACAAGCATTTGTCAACGTTCATCTTATTTGACCTGAATTAATTTATTTGTGTTACACTAAGAAAGAATTTAGCTGCAGTCTATGAATGTCTCTGATATGCAAAGCTTGATATTTTCCCTGTAATTCCATCCCACATCCTTCAATGAAATCCAAAAATCGTTGAGAGTTTTGCCACAGGTGTCACTTGGGCTGTGATTTCAACCCTGTTTCATGTAACCCAAGATCCAGTAATCAAATGCCTCTGTAAACCCCCTTCCTGTGACTCCCTGTGGCAGTGCTGGGACTCCATGTGTGAAGAACTGTGAACAGGCATAAATCCTTGCAAGAATCACATTTTCCAAAAGTTACAAGTAGCTTAGGAGTCTGAGTTTAATTTTCAAACACAATTTAAGCACTACAGAGCTTTAGATTCACAATTAATGGTCCCTGAGCCATTTAGGAAAAAATACATTAAAAAATATTTGGACATGGCAATGCAACATACCCTTCCTGTCCAAGCCCAATAACCTCAACATTTGGAGCTCATCTGAGAAGGAAGTGTGAGGCCAGACCCCTCTTTTAGACATTATTTACTTATTTATGCCAAATAAAATAGTTCAATATGAGATGTTTAGAAACACCCAGTTGAGACAGTCTTGGTCTCAACAACAAGGAGTTTGTGATTTGGAAAACAAGGACAACCCCCATCTCCTATGGTAGTGTATTAATTACATTGGCAGTTGCATCAAAGACGTCGCAAGCACAGGCATGCACGCACAGACACACACAAAGCCTATCAGTCCCCCAAATCTGACAGATTCCAGCATTTTGCCGTTCTCTTTCATATCTCTTAAACACTTACTTAATATATCTTGCAGATAAATACCTCATTTTCTAAATATCCTAAACACAGTACATCTTAAATGTGTTTTGTAAACTGTGAAATATGTTGGTCTGCAGTCTTTCTGTACTTAGAGACTTCTAGATTCTTATCTCTCTGTTTGTGTAACTATAAAACTTCTCTGGAAGTCTATAGAAAAGCATCACTTTATAGCAGCAAAGAAAATATTTGATGCAATGGATTGTGCCCTCCAAATTTTTGCATATCTTAAAACACTTTAATTTTTCCTTCAGAGAATTCACAACACCATCTTCAGTAAATGAAGCAAGAACTGCTTACTAATACTACTGACAATATTTGTTTGAGAAACCTAATTTAATAATGTAAATGAAGTGGAAGTAGCTCTTAGCAAATATATCCCTTAAAGGCTTTAGAATGAGAGCCAGTCTTTAGATATAGCATTTCTCTGTAGAATGACAGTTTTTAAATGACTGCAATGATTTGTAGTGTAAGCTATTAAATTGTACTGTTCATATACAATGGTTGCTCTTAACAGCCTCACAGCATCTATTTGCAAGTAATTACCCTTACTGTGGTATTCGCCATGTGCCATCAACTTAGCTTACCATTACCTCTGCCAGTAAGCAAAACAGCAAGTGAACTCTTAGGTAAAAGTTAAATGTTGAAAGGTTTCATTGTGGACCACCATGTGCAAAAGAACTGAGAGCAGAAACAGATAATGCTGATGAGGTGTTTTAAGACTCCATTGACCTTATATCCCATTTCTTAACAATTTTCCAGTGATGTAAGTAACAGTTGTTTCGTTCCTCCTCTTCAATACGTGCTCTGCTGGCACAGTTGTTGAATATTAAGAACACATGGCTCCCAGGCTTGGGGACAATTTCTGCTGTGGTATGCTACAGGCAAACAGGTTGTTTCTTGCTGCCAAATCCAGAAGGGGTTTCCAATTGACTTGTAAACTCAGAGTCCACCTATCTGCAGCAATAGAAACCTGAGACTCTTCAATTTGCTTTATGGTTGATATTATTATTCTGTGCACAGATTCACAGAGCAGTGGTACAGGTTTTTTTCTAGAAGGACATTACAATGTGAGTCAGCTACAGCCATGAATTTTATTAACTTTTTTTGTTAGGAACTGCATTAAATGGCAACAGTAACACACAGATGAGCTCTGCAATGTTCCTATTCCAGAGCTAGCAGATGGCTGTTTCGATGTGTGCTTGCTTTCATGTTCTCCATTTCATGCAGTGTCCCTTATCTTAGGCAACCCACTAATCTTTCTGCTGCTGGACAGCCTTTCAACTTTCTGGAACTTGATGGAGTAAAGGAGTGGTATGTTGAAAAAGCCAGAGGGAAAACTCAGATAAGACTCTGGTTGTGCTTTGTCCTCTACTTGATTAGCTCAGCAAGCAGCTTAAGTTTCTAGTGTCTTTAGTGGAGACGGAGGAACTAATTTGGTAGGGAAAACCCAGCTGAACCTTATTTCAAAACCAGAACAAACCAAGGGTCTAAAAATTTCCAGTAACATTCTCTTTCTCTCACAACATAATTTTTTTTAACTTTTTTTTCTTTTCCTTTTTAGCTCTGTACAAAGACCCAATTTACATCTAACTGTAAAATAATTTTTAGAAGGCATAAACAATTCAAACAGTAGAGAATAAGAACTACAGGTGCATAGGTCCTTTGAAAATTAAGTCACTGATGTTACAAGAGAGATATTCAAACTGAACCACTGAACCTTCAGAGGCCACTGTTCTGTTCCCATTGCAGCTGGTATTTTCCTTCTAATTTGCATTTAAATACAAACAGATCCAGATATTCACTCTTCTTCCCTTGACAGGCTTCTATTGCAGGTGGTGCAAAATGCCCAGCCTTTTTATTTTATTTTGGATCGGTCTCCAACCAGTGCTCTGACATATTCGTCAACGATACATGGAATCACAGAGCTCTCCCGTCTTCCATGTGGCCCAGGCCACTGCCCAATAACGGAGGACTTTACAGCAGGAAGCCTGTGGATAAGGATCTGTTACTTTGCCTTATTACAGCAGCACCTGACTGATTGCTGCAACATGAGTGCTCTGGTGCAACTTGCATGTGCTGCCAACTTAGTGCAGACGGAGGCTATGAATACGCTGTGGGATGAGAGTGTTATGCAGCTCCCCAGAATCTGGACTTAGTCGAAATGTGGAAATCTGCACAGGCTGCAGATTACTGGCAGTGTCTGTTTAAACTGTCTCCTGTTAGGATTTGAGAGCAGAACCTCAGCTGCAAGGAAATGAAATGCAAAAACCAGTGTTAAACTGTGTTAAATGTAAAGTACACTTAAGTGGTAAAGACAACTGTTTCACTGTCCACCTGTGATCACAATGCACTCCAGATATTGTACTTTATTTCCTTACTATCTCAGTTGAAGAAGTAGCACAAAAATGCAATAATCATGAGATTCAACAGCCAGTGAAGAGCTGGTGAAGGAATCGGTTACCCGTTTACCAGTTCTGGATCCTACCGTGATTTAGTTTAAGTCTAAAGATACTCTGGAAAGACATGCACCTTTCACTGGAATGGGTGCCCACAGTTCTCGTCAGCTTTCTTATGCCACTAAGACTTTTTATGTGAAAAGTAATTTTTCAGATATTCAGAAAAGAATATGGAGCAAATCAGCAGTAAAGAGTGCCTGACTCCCATTGCCTGAAACACTTCTCTGGCTTGAACTCCTGCCAACGAGCAGTTGTTGACTGGCATTTGGCTTTTATTTTTCTTTTTAGCATCAAGCTCCCAATTTCTCTTTATCCATTCTGACACTCATGATCCTCTCAGTCACATTTACCTCTCCCTTTTGCTTCATTTCCTGCTATTTCATACAGACAAAAAGAAAAAGATTCACAACTTCTTCTCAAGGCCTGGATAAATTAAACAACTTGCTCAAGTTATGAAAAGAAACTGATAGAAAAGCTGAGTCAGAAGTCTAGGTCCTGTGCCACAATCTCCATTTCAGTTTCTCTGCCTGACATAAATGTATATAATATGTAACCAACATGCATACACACCTTCTTTTATTTTAATCTTGAAATACTAATTTACTGTTTTAGCATGGCGCGTTTTCAAATGATCTTTTCCTAGCTGAACATCATGGATATGAGCATTAGTTGCACAGTAAGAACAGACTGAAAAGGCTAAAGGCAGTGCCAGGGAATCAAAACTAACACCCATTACAATCCATATTCCTTTGTATTTAAGGAGGAAAGTCTTTTATATGAGCTAAATTCCTTGAGGTCTTGTTCAGACATGAAACCCAATCAGCCAAAAGTAGCAGGGGGACTAATGTCATGTATTTCCAAAATTCCCTACAGCTGGTTGTGCACCTTTGTATCACACATACCCAAGCCTTCACAGCCTAATTTAGCCTCTTTTTCATTTTAATATTTTTAAATCCAACTAGAAAAATTGTATCATCTATGCACAGTGGGATGTCCCATTATACATTAAATAAGCTTTACTGGTATCAGAGAAATGACAAGTTCCTTCTTGACTGTGTGTACAAAGCATAATTCAGTTCCATAAAGCTTATTGCATTCAGACAACCCAAAAGCATATGTGAACCTTATGTTATTCTGCCCTTTCCCAACATTTACAAACTGATACATATCTCTTCAAGAGGATAAATGTTTTCCTAAGTCAAAAAATGTCAGCTTTAGCTTGGACTGCATTAGCTCTGTTGAGTTCTTCAAATACACACCAGGTTAATGAAGACTAAACCATGGTGGGCTGTGCTTTTTGATAAATATTGAAGTGCTCTTTGATCCTGATAACCCACAAATGTTCAGCATGAGTGAGTTTTCACGGTCAGCATGCAATGATTTTTATATTTGACTTAATCTGTAGCCCAGTGTGGTTTATTTTCTTATCTGGATGGTATGCTTAGAACAAAAAAAGACAGAGAAATTAAAAACAGCACAGTAGTAGTGTTCAAAAGCCTTTTTTTCTTTATTTTCCTGTTTTGCAAGAATTCTGAGTCAAGCTGACCCATGACTTAAAGATACCTCTATACACAGGCCTTTGCAAACAAAAACGTATTGCGATGCCCCTCCTTAGGCTGGACAAACTCTCCACTTTTGCACTGGATACTGCAGTTCAGCTTTTTCATTCACTCAGTGGCTTTGTATCAGTCTCGGGATTAATAATAACAATATTTTGTACTTGTATCAGTGCTTATATAGCACCTTTTTATCCCAGGCTCTCAAAGCACTTTACAAACATTAATTAATTAAGTCTCACAACAGTCCTGTGAGGCAAGGAGCTATTAGGTGAAATAATTCCTTTCAGTTTCTTGCCTTTGCCGTAGGGAAAAGAACTGGCATAAAGAGCTTAGTTTGTGCCAAAAAAATATAGCCTAGAAATAATGCTGTCAGGGCTGTATGTCTCATCACTGCGGGAAGCAAGTACTCAAAATCCTTACGCATTAGCAGAACAAGGAGCAGAACTACAATCCATGAGCTGATGGAGAGGCGGGAGCCAGTAGTCTTCAATAGCTGAGCATAGTGCCTTTGTAGGCATATACGTTATTTTAATAATAAGAAATAAAAAGTGAGGGCTTGCCTGCTAAGTTTTCTAATGCTCTTGTGGATCCTTAGTAAGAATGACTCCTCAAATGGCGGTTAAGAACAACTGGTACATAATTGTAAAGAATGAGAGTTGCCACATCTCTAGGCATGAAGAATTACCAACACAAGCTGAAGTTGTTTCCTGGATCTGATAAAATTAGCAGTAACCAGGTTATTATACAGACAAGCCAAACATGAAAGAACACAAAGATAAAGGACGATGGATAAACATGTGAGAAAGTGTTGTTTAAAAAATGAGCACTAATCTTTCAGGCAATGAGTTCAGATGCTGAAGCACAAAACCTCAAAAATAATGCAGAAATCTTGATGTCTAATTTAGGGACACATTTGGCAGTTTTGGGCTTTTTTTTATTTTAAAGGGGCAGACAGGGGAAACAGAGTTTACAAAGAAAAAACAGATTTATAATTTGCAAAAAAAAACCCAAAAAACAAACCAACCCTCCAAACCCAGACTTATAGTTTGCAAAAAAAGAAATAATGCCATCTGAATTCAATGTTTAGCCAAGCACTGTTTATCAGTGTTTCATTCTGTGCGCTAAGAACATAAATGGTTTCTTTTTTCCCGGGGCCAGATTTGGATCACTAACTTGAGTTGGGCCTGAGGGAGAAACACAGCATGTATGATGAGCTGATTAATTACCAGAAATCAAATGCCTTGCAGTCAGGAGCTACATGCTTGAAAGAAAGCACTAGTACTATAAGAGTGGTGGATATCTACATGCATGCATGGCCAGGCAAGAACACCATGGGGATTACATTTCACTGTAGCCTGAAACAAAGGATTTAGGAATGATTGTTTATCCTTGACAGTGTGACCTGTGCCAGTCTTTATTAACAAGAGCTTTCAGTATATGACATGTAAAGTAACAGAACCCTCTTAAATGAACCTCGGGATTTTACCTTCTTATAACATGACTAGTATTTCAGCTGCTTTTCAGAAACCATGGCAGTGATTCATAATTAAAGGTTAGGATATGTCTTATTTCAAGCCTTGTGTGCATAAATATAATCCTTTTGAGTCTGCGTATTAGGAGGTGCTCATTTAAAGTGGAGTGCAAATCTACTAGGAAGCCATAAATGAAGGTAGAATCCTATTAAATATTAGGAACATTATATTGGCTAGCTTGGAAAGTTGTTGAAAAATAACAGGATGATAGAAGATAGGTCAGACCACTTTAGTAAATTTTCACTGTCTCTGAAAGTCTTGTGTATATGTATGCAGATGCCTACTGGTGTTTTATGTTTTCTGTACAGGGTTACTTCAGAGTTACTTTCTCAATCATGAAACTCAGAGAAATGACCAACTCATGCGTCTCTTCTAACATATCATTTCATGCAGTCCTCCAAAACAGAGAGTCATCTTGTTTGGGTGGAAGTTTTAATGGATGATTTAATATAAAACATTGTTAGACTACTTCAAAGTGTTCTGTTTACAGTTGTCTGTTCCAGTATTTATTTGTTCCTTCCACTATTTGCTTGTCAGACAATAAATAGTGCATTGTCATCTCACTAAGAGTATTTCTGCAGCTGAAACATTTTTTCCTGCACCTATGAACTACCCTTTGAACCAGTAAATGTTTCAAAATAATATAGGTGCTGTAAGTGAGGCTGTGGCAAGGATATGACAGGCTGACTGGGAAGCAGCAGACCAAGCCAGATGATGGTTTCCTAGTTACAAACTGCAGTTATATAACCCTGAAATAAATTTTTGCCTAAAAAAACAGCAACAGACATGATACGTCACTATTTTCATCTGGATTCGTTTAAAACTAAACTAACTTTTTATTTCTGGGTTTGTTTTTTTGGTTTCCCAAGTTTCTTTTTTCCTAAGAGAAATATCACCCAAAAAAGCACATTTTACCCTAACCTTCCCATTTCCCTCTGCTATATGATCTAAGGATAATGAGCAATTTCAGACAGCTGTCGAAGGTCCCTATCTCTCTTTCTCACTTTTGATGCAATAAACATTTATAGGTGAATTTTACTTTTTTTTTCTGTCTTGATTACATATTTTAAATGGCTGATTCTGAAAAAAAAAATACTGTACAGTAGCCAGCCACAACTGAGAATATAATTCATCATTTCAGTATTGCGTGCATGTGTCTTGCTTTCAGCCCCAATAACCAACATGTTCTTTGACCTGAGTTGGGAATTTTTTGAACTTCTTTCCCCACCTGGGAGTAAAGAAGCATGCAGCAGAATTAATTTGGCAAGTTTCTGCACTAAGCATGCACAGAAAGAGATGAGCGAACAGGGAGATCGTTTGGATCCCATGATCATGCTTCCCTGAATTCAGGGACACTGAGAAAGTTGAGGACAATCTTGGTTTTCACTGAAAGAAATTCAGGCAAAATACCACTTCAAGGCAGCTGCGAAAATTGCTATTTATACCTCACTAGTACACATGTACTACCAGGTATATCTTTTCCAAATGAAAGCAGTTCTGTATGGCATGGTGATACACATAGCAAAATATTAAAAAAAAAAACAAAAACAGAGTAACAACTGGCACCCTTGCATGTGGAGCAGCTATAAACACCCTCTGAAGCACTGGACAGTGTCCTGAACTAAAGTTACTTTCTCATCTACGCAGACTGTGGCCACAAGCATAGAAGCTCTGTCGTATCAGCAACAACACTGGAATAATAATATTGACATTAATTCTCATAAACTGCTTACCTTCTTCCTTAGCTTCCCCTTACACTGATGGAAGGATAATAATACCTAAACACCATTTGGCAAAGCTGTGAAATAAGTGAAAGGAAGGCCTTCAAACATCATTGGACAACACACAAACAGAGAGAAAAAGATGGCGAGAAAGAGAGTGGTTTCTCCCCACCCTCAACTACAGCAGTGTTGGGGCACAGAGCTCAAAACCTTCAAAGTACAAGAAACCTCTTATCTAAAGATATAATTTTCTTCCCCAAGAACTGTAATGCTAATCCTATTAGCATATTAGTGTGTGATCATGGCTCTAGAGTTACATACAACTTTCATACCAAATTTGAACATACTGTCAAAGCAGCTATGAGGGCTTGATGAACTCAAGATAAAAAGATCTGTATTCATGAGCTGCCGGTAGCAGCCCCACACTAACGGGGAGACAAAGAGGAGAGGAGCTGGGGCCATACAGCTGCAGCTCCAGGCCATCTTGACACAGGGTCTGCAGATGGTGTGTATTGGGCTGTAGCAAGATCTAACGTTCTTCTTAACTCATCGGTAAACATACTCGAGACCCTTCCTCCTCCTTCAGCATCTTTGTAATCCAGGCTCTGAGTCCCTTGTGAAACTGTGCCACAGGTACAAGGACTGCAGGAAGAGAACCTGAAACCAGGCACAGAGATAAGCATCTGCATTCACCTCTGTGTCATAATGTCATACAAAGTCAAAGTCTGTTGAGATGAAAGGCAGATGTGAAGCCTGAGATAGATAGACATGCAACAGCTCTCACCGGGGTGGGGAGGGGGGCTGCACATAGTCAGCAGTAACCTGAGATTATCTTCATTGAAGCAAGTCTTCTAAATTCTAAAGAAAACGTTCCAAACAAAGAATAATAAATCTTCTCTGTACGTATTTTTTTTCCATTTGTTATTTAAATTTCCATAATTAAAACTGCTAAATGCCTATCTCAGCTCTCTGGTTTGGATACTTTTATTCTTAGTACCTAAGCAGCTGTAGTGATGATGGTTCTCCATAGGAGTCCAATGATGGAGTGAGTCTTTGACTCACACCATTAATTACAGCAAATGTGGGGATTGCTTACAGCTCAGACGTTGCTTCCCAGACACCACCCTCTTCTGGCTCCTCATCACCATCACCACCACCTATATTTTTTGGCAAGCAGCCCCTTTCATGAACGAGTGCCTATGTCCAAATGTGAAACTGTGGCACTCATTTTGAATTTCTTCCACTGTTATTGTGCCACTTATCTCCTGATGAGAGTCTACGACATTAGCTAAGTGAAACAACACCTGTTATTCTTTTTTTAACACTTGTTACTTAAAAGTGGAAACACTGAAAAATAATACAGAAAATTATTTTAACCTTTATTATTTCTGCTTATCATTACAAAATAAATATGTTGAATCTAACTGGTATCTCATTTACTCTCACAGGCTTTCTACGGCGAGTGCCTGCTATTTCAGAGAAAGACTCTGTAAAGAAGGCATTTTCAGCATGCTTTACCCAAAAGAAGGGTTTTTCTTCTGCTCTTTCCCCTCCAATGTAATGCATTTGCAATGAGACTTATACATGATTTACACCTCAGCACTATCACTTTGGATACTCTCACCATCCATATTATTTTTTTATTTGTTTTTAATCCTGCTAAAACCAATGCTGCCTTTTGGCAAAGAGTTCCATGGTGTAATTCTTCTTCGTTGTGGAGACAAATATTTCCATTCGTCAGCTTTAAATTTCATCTTTTAACTGAATATCCCTTTGTCTGTGTAATATGAGAAAGCCAGAGCTGAATATTCCACTCTCTGCTCTCTATGCCATATATTATTTTATAAAGCTTTATCTGGCTTCCTTGTATTTATCTTTTCTGTAAAATAAACAGTCCTATTCTTTTTACTCTCTTCAGAGATATTTTTCATGCCTTCAGTTATCCTCGGAGATCATCGCCAATTGTTCTCTATTTCTTTTTTCCCTCATCTTTTTCAACAGAGGTGACAAAAAGTTTTTACCATAAAGTTTGTCAGTGGCTCATATATTGACAGGAAATATTTGCCACTTTGTTTTCTGTAACTGACAGATAGCATTCCTTAAGGTACAGTGGGTTTAATTAATGTCGCAAAGAGCACTACTCCCTTAAATACAAATAAAAGGTGGAGTTTTTTAAAGTCTTATTTTAATTTATATCTGCACTCTTTCTTGAATCCGTCATGTTTATACATGTTTATATGATATGTTTATATGATAACACCTACTGCCTGTAGCTCTTTCTAAAACCTGCTAATTTCGGATAATCAAAAGTTTACAGTTTATTGATACAAAAAATGAATTGCATTTGGAGTATAATTTCTACAGATACAAACTGTCTATACCGTTTAGCTATATTGGGCTACAAGATTAAGAAAGACAGAGCAACATTTTTAAATTCAGCTGAGAGGTACATTTTGGTAGTTGCATTCATACATGTCTCGTCTTTTGGCTGCCTCCTCTTCTCCCCATCTGCTGCAATGGCTAGCTGCCTGCTCCCGTGCTGGCGAAGCCCTGCCACCATGCCAGCGTGCCAGGTGATGGAGCGCCTGGGCAGCGTGTGCTCTCCCTGTTGCAGTACGTCCTTACTGATGTCAATGCTGAAATATTGGCTTCTAGTGCCCCTTTAAACATTGTTACACCTGCCTGATATTTACATACCAAAAGTACAAAATGGAAGCACAGGAAAAACTTGAAGTACAAAAAGTGCAGTTCATTACACAGTGCTTTGATCTTGAGAAAACAGCCAGCCAATGCAAGAGGACTAGTGCTACCGAGCGATGGGTGAGACTGCAGTGATGGTATTGCGTGCCCAAGAAATATCCCAAGATTTTCAAGCCCACTGGCACAAGCTATGGCTATAGAAGGACAATTACACCTTCCAGATCGATTATAGACAGCATAAACCCACGTCAGGCATGTTTGCCTTTTATAGGCACTATTGAACCAGGCTGAATGGATTTGAAAAAAAAACTCCAAGACTTACCTGGACGTTTCCTGTCTCTGATATCAGTGCATGACAATGATGGATGTATATATGTCTAGACATACTCTGATCTATATTGCAGGCGGAAGAAGTGAAAATGAAATTCCTTGTAAAAAGGAGAAAAAAAATGATGGTATTCATCTCCACCAAGATAATGAACAAGGAGAAAAAGAGAAAAGATATACATACTCTCGTGTGCATGTACACATGCACACACACATGTGCATGCATGAACTCTCATCTGCACAGTTGTTGCTGGCTCTGTCACCTCCCAGTTTGCTTATACCAAAAGAGTGAAACATTGTTTAGACATAAATTTGATTTTCAGTTTAATTGTTCTCCCTCTGCTACAGCTAGTTAACTGTAAGCTATTCCATGCTGTTGTCTTATCCTATTTATTTAAAGATAAATTCATCTACAAAAATTAGTCTTGTTATACAATCAGAGAAGCTTAATCAATGTGAAACACCTGTTTATATTTCTCACTATTTTTATTATTACTTCATCTCCACTGTATTTGAAAAGCTGGTATGCACTGGCCACTGTTATTCTTTTTAATAATTTGCAGCCTAACTGCCTAACTGTTCAGTTTAAAACTTCCCAGACATCTCATTAACACTAATGCTCCCAACTTTGCCAAAGCGAGAGATTTTCAAGGTCTCAGTGAAAATAAATGGACTCTTTCAAGAAAGAGGTCTGTAGTTTTTCTACCATCTTCAAGAAAGATCAGAAGTCTATTGAAAAACATTTAATGGAAAACTCTGAACATTTTCCTGCGTTCTTGTCACTACATTCATTGTTTGCTTTAGTGAAACCAGCCATTGCATTAGCAATGGTGGCTATGTAAATCCTGAGATTATTTGGTCAGATGTACTCCTCTTTTCTAGTATTCCCTCTTGTTCATTTAACTAGTGACTTTGAACTTCACACCATCGTGACTGGGCACAGTTTAAATAACAGGATCTGTTTCCATATAGGTCATGTTGACATTAAAAAATGTGATAAATTCTAAGGGAAATATTTGTTGTTTCCTGGGAAGAGACTATAAAGTCCTCAGAGCGAATTTATTCATCCAAGTAATCCTATTTATTTCAGTGGAATTCCTTGTTTTAGAATGTTTTGAATGGAGAAATCAGTCTACAGCATGGCCCACAGTGATTACAACTATTTTTTTTTAATATCACAATTTCAAATATCATGAGAGGGGAAGACTGAGATTTTAGGAGATTCCTTGTTTTCTTCCTCATTGCTGTATAGTGTGACATTACTTATGAAAGCAAAATAGTCTCCTTGACTATCATGGGAAAGTTATTCTTTCTTAAGAGACAAGATGGATAAAAATTTGTGAAGCTGCTACTTCCTATAATGCACTCAGTTCCCGGAACCCACAGTTTGCAAATGAAGCTGTTCACTGGCCATTTTCAAATGTAACAGCTCTGCAACCATCGTAGTTTTGACCTTGGTTGGCAGCCAAACACCAAACAACCATTCCCTCACCTTCCCTGCCCCCCTGCTGGGGATGGGGGAGAGAACTAAAGAGAAAAAGGGAAGAGACTCATGTGTTAAAAGGAGAACAATTTAATAACTAAATTACAATAATATAAAAAAAATAATAACAATAATAGTAATATATACAAACACACAAGTCAGTGATACACAGTGATACTGCTCACCACCTGATGACCAAGGATTAGTCTGTTCCCAGCTAACGATTCCAGAGGAGGCAGACTCCTAAAACCACAATCCTGGAATACAGATAAGAGCCCGAGTGTCCAAGAGACCAAAACAACCCTGAGAGAGGGGTGATCCAGAGGGAGACAACCCAGAGCAAGAGAGAGAACTTCTGGAGAATACCCTCATCTCTACACTGGGCATGATGTGCATGATCTGGAATAGACTATTGGTTAATTTGGGTCTCAATCCCAAACCTAAAGTAAAATCCTAGGCTAGTAATTGGGGCTGTGCTCCCTCCCAGCTTTTCCTGCCCCTGCAGACACTGGTACAACAGAGAAGCTGAAAAGTTCTTGACTGTCCTGGCAGCAACTATAAACATCAGTGTGTGATCAGCCTTCTCCTCAGCACAAATCCAAAAACACAGCCTCATGCTAGCTACTATGGAGAAAGTTAACTCTGTCTCAGTTGAAACCATGACAGCCACTCAGGGATTAAATGGAAACAATAATGTTTGTCTAGGAAACAAAAATGTACATGCACAAGCACAGAGACACACAGACTTTCACATGTGGGAAAGCAGTTTTCCTAGGACCATCCACCTGCCTGATTAAAAGGCAGGGAGGAGTTGCCCTTCTTTAGAGAACTTGCTGATAAAGTATAAGTTACTCTACAATCTGTAAAAACTTTTTAAAAGAGCAAGTCTCCTGTGACCTCCAACTGGACATCATCTATGTCCCTCAACAGAGATTTTTCAAGGGGGGGGGGGGGAGGAAAAAGCATGCTCTATTATGAGATAGAGAAATGAAAAGGTTTTTTGGTGAATATATGAAAATATCTTACAAAAGAAGGACAGATCTTGTTTGGACACATCTCAAGACATGAGTCTATGAATATTTTCTTATGTATATATACATATATATATGTATAAACTTATCTTGATGCCATTCTAATGCTTTCATCATATTTCAGTAATGTGTGTTAGTGAAATAGACCTACAGTAAGGTTCCTTATATCACCTTTGAAGTAAAGTGATTTACAGATATTATCTAATCTTCAAAACACTTTGGAAACTGAGGTTGAAATTTTAAGTCAGTGTCAGAGCCTGGATTAAGTTTGAAGAGCTAATGAGAACCTTTATACGAGAGGAATTAAGGAAGTGCTTTAGTGTGTTTTCTCTATAGAAATGGACTTAATTGAAGGAGGTATCTGTCCTCTTCCCTGGTATACATCCCCTCTGTCCACTCAAAAGACTGATCAGTTTGGGAAGTAATTTAAAACAGACAAAAAGTATAGTCAGATTGAAACTGTCACACTGATTAAAGCTGTATATTTATATTTTAAAATATTCAGAGTAGAAATTAAAACACATACCAGTCTTAATTTTCATTTACTTACCACATTTCTTTCAGCAGTTTCTCTGCTGCTCTGGTTAATTGTTCCTTATGTGCAGTTAAATATGTCACTCCTTTTAATCTGCCTAATAAAACATGGTGATTTTTCTTACCGGTTTCTGTCCAGACTGAAAAGATCTTAATTCTTTCCTCAATAGCATATTGACCACCTGAGTCTAGTACATACCAGTCAAGTCTCAGTGATATGACAGTTCTTTTACATTTAATAAAAACACCTCCACGGACTGTGATATTCTCACCTAGGAGTACATTGGCTTATATGATTATATGCCCAGCAGAGAGGGACCCAGGGGTGCTGGTCGACAGCCAGCTGAACATGAGCCAGCAGTGTGCCCAGGTGGCCAAGAAGGCCAACGGCATCCTGGCCTGCATCAGCAATAGTGTGGCCAGCAGGACTAGGGAAGTGATTGTGCCCCTGGACTCAGCACTGGTGAGACCACACCTTGAATCCTGTGTTCAGTTTTGGGCCCCTCACCACAAGAAGGACATTGAGGTGCTGGAGCGGGTCCAGAGAAGGGCAGCAAAGCTGGTGAAGGGACTGAGGCACAGGTCTTATGAGGAGCTGCTGAGGTTGTTTAGTCTAGAGAAGAGGAGTCTGAGAGGAGACCTTATCACTCTCTACAACTACCTGAAAGGAGGGTGCAATGAGGTGGGTACTGGCCTCTTCTCTAAAGTAATAAGTGATAGGACAAGAGGAAATGGCCTCAAGTTGCACCAGGGGAGGTTTAGGCTGGATATTAGAAAAAAATTTCTTCACTGGAAGAGTGATCAGGCATTGGAACAGGCTGCCCAGGGAAGTGGTAGAGTCACCATCCCTGGAGGGGTTCAAGACACTTGTAGATGTGGTGCTTAGGGATATGGTTTAGTCAGTTAGGTGGTGTTGGGTTGGACTTGATGATCCTTGAGGTCTTTTCCAACCTTAATGATTCTATGATTCTACGATTACAAAATCTGTTAACTTCTTGAAAAGAAAATAATATCAAAAATCTGTGTAAACAAGTCAGCAGGCTGTTGTAGTTTTGTGTGGTGGGTTTGGTAGCGAGGGAGAGGCCACTGTGATGGCTCCTGTGAGAAGCTGCTGGAAGTTCCCCCAGGTCCAGGCTGGAGCTGCCCTGGCCAAGGCCGAGCCAGTCAGTGCTTCTGTGATGACACATTGAGGAGAAGGCACAGTGCATAGAGCAGGGGTGCGGTCCCAAGCAGGGCCCGGCCTGGATTGTCCACCCAGCTGCCTGCCCACCTGCCTGCTCAGCTGCCTGCCCAGCCGCTTCTGCAACCCGATCCGCTGCCACCGCAGCCCCAGCCTCTGCTGCCAAGTCTTAGCCCAGCTGACCTGCCTGAGAGCTGTGAGTTTCTCAGGAGCCAGCTAAAGGACCTGCAGCAGAGAGAGGAGCAGGACATGAGAGAGACAACTATGCAGACATGAAGGGCAGTGAAGAAAGGAGAGGGATGAGGTGCCAGAGCAGAAATTCCCCTCCAGCCCATGGTGAAGACTGTGGTGACACACATTTGTCCCTGTGCAGGCCATGGAGAGCAGAGCTCACCTGTAGCTCATGGAGATTTAATGGTGGAGCAGACACCAGCCTGAAGCCCATGGACGACCCCATGCTGGAGGAAGTGGCTGCACCTGAAGGAGGCCATGACCCTGTGGAAGAGACCCACACCAGAGCAGTTAGTGGAAAACTGTGGCCCTTGGGAAGGACTCACATTGGAGTGGTTTGAGAGGGACTCCACACTGGAACTGGTGAAGGCTGTGAGGAACCCTCCCCTGAAGAGGAAGGAGCAGCAAAGACAACCCATAGTGGATGGACCAGAGCCCCGGTTCCCTGCCCCCCTGTACCACCAGGGGGAAGAAGGTAGAAAAGGGAGTGGTGGGGGAGAGGTGCCTCTTAAAGATGTAGTTGTTTGTCTCATTATCTTGTTCTGGTTCTGATTGTTAACAAAATCAAATTGTTTTTGTGTTTTCCCCAAGTCAAGTCTGTTTCTCAATGCACAAGGTTTTTACCTTTTTTTTTTTTTCAATTCTCCTCCCCATCCAACCAGAGAGGAGGAGACAGCAAGAGTCTGTGTGGTGCTTTTTGCTGGGTGGCCTTAAACTGTGCCGTACAAAGCCTCTGTAAGCTGAAGTGCCTTCTATTCAAACAGAAAAGCAGAACCAGTTAAAGGGGAACAGATGGGGATGAGATGATGATAAGAGAATACAATTACCTGATGAAGGGACTGTGTTGCCTCAAATCTCAGCCTAAAGTCTTTGCAATGTGATTCTCCTTCTACATCTCTCACATATTCCTCGCTACCTTGACCCCCATGCCATCACTTTCTGACAGAGGTGCTCTTTCAGTAGCTCTTCTACATAAGGAGTCAGAATTTCCTTCAATGGGAATGAAAACAGTTTAATTTAAGTTGTCAAAATACAACACAATTCAAAATATGAATTCTTATGTTCCCCAACTAACATTCACCTCCTGAGTGCCTTATAATTACATCGACAGTGAACCCTGGGAAAGGATGAAATTTAATGATATGAAGGGTGGGGGGAAATGAGCATCAATTTGTTAAAGACTCTATTTTCTCCCTGGATTTTAACCTTCAGAGAGTACAATGCATATGTGAAATGTGATTGCAAAGAGAAGAGTGAATAGAAAAGCCTATTTTGTTAGAGTATAATATCATAGCTGTATTTAAAATTCCTGAAGCGCTCCAGAGTTCTGGCTGCAGGATGTTTTCCCCAAAGTACCTAATGTAAACATAAGCCTGTTTGTATTTCAGTAGGTGTGAATAAACTCAGCCAATACTCAGTGCCAAAAAAAATGAAGCACTTTTTTTTTGCCCCATCACAACAATTGATGTAAGTAATCAACTTGCTGTGTGTTGCAAATGAGGCCTTCATTCTGTTGTCCCCAATAAACCAGATTAATGTATAAGTGTTTGAGAAGCTCAGAGCAGATAATTTTCTACAGAGAAAAATCTTCATTTCTTGGTGGTTTTGTGGTAAAAGAAACCAAATGTAATGTTTTACAAGACCAACTCTCTGATGTTGTGATGACACACAACAGATTTTAATGGTTAATTCTTAATCATGCCCATGCTATGAAAAGAGCCATTGTGCCAGAGGTGGCAGGAGGAGCAGAGGCAGGGGAGTGATGGCTTATAGCAAAGAAAACAGTTTAGTAGCCTGTGGAGGTAGTGGCCTTTTTTTTCTCTTGGGACGCTGCAGAGACAAGCCAGACACAAAAACACGATTGGGCTTTTGATGGCACTGAGGAGAGAAGCTTGAGTGGGCATGCAGGACAAAGGCAGGATTTTTCTAACATGTGAGGAGGCAATAGCATCAGGTAGACCAGAGTTCCCTGGGTTTGCAACAGCTTTTTTTAAATGAGATGTTTCTAGGGAACTGAAACATTTAATCTGTAGCCAAGAGCACAGAAGGAAGGTGGCTTTCTCTTTTGTAAAAATAATGAAGCCATAGATCCAGAGCCAAATTTTGAAGAGGATTCTAAATGCTGTTTTGGGGAAAAGATTGTGGAAAGAATTACCAGTAGCTGTTGTCACCTCCCAAAGCACTACTGCTGAAAGAAAGAACTGAATAGCTCTTCTAATCTTTTCTCTCATCCCTTTCTTTTGGATGAAGTCAAGCAGAATGTAGTTAAAGGCTGTATTTCCACTGAAATCTTCTGTGTTAAATTAGACCTTCTGAATCCAACCTTTCCCTCAGATGCTCTTTCTCTTTTCCTTTTTTTTTTTTTTTACAGTAAGTAATCAGTGTTTAATTACTTGACTTTTACATGGTACAACCTTTGAGACCTTCCTGACTTGCTGAGTATTCAAAGTGTAGTGTTCGGAGTGTTCAACTCCAATTGCCTTGTTAACACAATACAGGGGAGGAAAGGGAAAAGTTCCAGGAGGTGTAAGTCACACAGGTTTCTTGCATGTCTTGAAATCAGGAACTACACCGAAATCAAACATGAACTGACAAAGGCGTTTATGATTTTTCACTCTGGTGTAGCTGCATATGCATACATATTCATGCATACCTGCTTTTAGTTTGCATTAGGACTTTGCATAACTTTCTGGCTTTGTGCAAGCAGACAGCTAGGTTTCAACCTGTGTGGGCTCACACCCACTTCCACCCTCAAATTTGACTATGAGGTTTTGCGTTCAAGCAAACTTAAAATTGCAAAGTGAAACACCATCAAAACCAATGAGTTTTCTCTGGCTTGGTGTCAAAAGTGAGAGAAACTGCACATTTTGCACACATTTGGAATATGGCTTCATGGGAACGTTTCAAAAGCATTAATCATCCTTTCAGGAGACTTAAGGTCTCATGTTTTACATTCACTAACACATATAAATCACAAATCTGGAACACCAGTTCTGATCTCAATTATATTTGACACAATTCTCTTGTCATCAGTTGGGTTAAATATGTTTTACACTGAGTCCTGATCCTATAAACAGTTTAGCAATATACCTTTAAAATTAAGCATATGCATAAATGCTTGCAAGACCACAGTCTCAGTTTCAGGCTATGAAGGTAAAAATGTTGTATGTGATAATTTTTCCAGTTTTCTTTTTACTGTTTTCCTACCTATTTTTAGTTTAAAAGAATTACAGGTAATGTCACACTAAATTTCAGCGGAAGCTTGAAACACTGCATTGTTTGACTAATTAAGACTAAAAAGTTTCTCTTGAACAAAATGTCATATCCCTCAATTATACCTAATGAGGAAAAACATGATTCTTAATAAGCCTCTTGTAAATTAAATACCTCCTTTTGAAAATAAGTATGTGTTAATTATTTGATAGAAACATGAGCTAAAACCCTATTGAAATTTATATATTAATAAAAGATTACTATCAAAGGAAAAATGTAATTAATAATTGTGGGAAAAAAAAAAAGGAAAGGTTGTCTCAGTTCAAAAAGGTTAACGTTTTTCTGTGATTCCTTGTAGAAACAGAGAATAGGAAATACTCTCATAGCACTTTTCTTAACTATAGAAAAAAATAAGATACTGTGTTTCTTCTGCTTCCCAAAAGAGAATTTACAAAGCTGTACTTAGCATGCTATGGATATCCTAAACCTTAAAAGCCAGTTTTGGAAATACCTGAGTCAGCAAGTTCATAAACAAAAAATTTGCAGTTTAACCAAAGACAAGTTGGCTTAGCTATGACATAGGCAAATCCTATTTTGCTGACATCAGTTGAAAAAAGCAACAAATGGATCAGAAAAAGTAGTAATTCAATGTAGTTTTTTATTTCAAATTTGATTTTAACACTAACTGAAGAACATTTTGCCTGTCTGCTATTTCTTCTGAACTGGTGGAATTTGCAATGGTTGTGTAAAGGTTTAATAATAATAATAATCTGTATATATACAATGGCATTTTTTTATCTGTATATGCACACAGAATCTTTGAAGAAGTCTTTAAGCTGGAGACCTGAATGTCACACTAGAGTATCCATGAAATGTGTTCCACTCGTGCTGTTAGATAAACGTTTCTGGGACTGGTCAAAGTTCCCTAAATCTCAAAATAATTTGTTCTGCAATAAGTTGGAAGAATTTTTCAAGAGTTTCTTCATCCACTGAAGAAATTACTTAGTTCTCCTCCTCCTTCCCACCCAGAAGCAATATCTTCCAGGTTACTTTGCTATCTGCTCATGAAGGATAAGAGCAGGAGCAATTTAGCTACTCAAACAAGTCTGATTTGTAGTCTCAAAGTAGAAGTCATTAGCAAAATGCTACTTGCCTAGTGGCAGCTCAAACAGTGATATATGATTTTCACTCATTTTAAGTCATTTGTGCACAATTCTTAGCTCCTATTTAAGTGAATCTAGGAAATTTTGTCTGTGAAATGGGAAGATTTGTGCATGTTAAATGGGAGATTATAAAGCATTGTTTTTGCAGCTGTCTGATCTCTTATTAGTTAACACGTTTTTAATTTACTTTCTCTTCGCTGAATTCTGGTGTACTTCAGCCACAAAACCGGAGAAGACTAATACAATTTCTCAGTTTAGTCTGGTTTGGGCCTTGAAATAACTTTTAGGAGTAAACAACTGACCTAATTACATATACAGTGAAGGCATTAAAATGCAACATGGTCTGCACAATGCAGTATGGTCGGCAAAATAATAAGGACTTCAAACCAAAAAAAAGATGCAAAACATACTTGTAAAATTTGATTTACTATAGACAGACACAATCAGGTCAGTAGTAACAGTGTGGACTTAAAAACTAAAGGCTGCTATGTTTCAGTTCAGGAGTTTGGGAAAAAAGAGAATGGCAGAGGGAAACCCCTGAAAACTGCACCCTTCCCACAAGAAGCAACTTTCTTTTCTGAAGGGAGATTAGTTATAATACCCTGGATGATGTAGTGAAATGCTTACTAAATAGGAATGAACATTGTACTTTAAAAGCAAATCTAACAAACAATCAGCATATTTTTTTACGGTCACCCTTTTATAGTCTCCCTAAGAGATTTACAGTCTCTATAGCTGTAAACGGTGTGACTGAGTGATCTCTCACTGAGAACTGCCATGGTACTGTTACTTCCCAGCAGGCAGTCCAGTCAGATGATGTAGACTAGGAATAGGGAGACAGATCCCATTTGAATGCATGAAAAAAACATGATGCTGAAATTTCATAGCTGTTGTAGAGTATATTCTAGATGCCTGATCCTCATTTTTTTTTGCACGCTTGGAGCTTCCATTCAAACATAATGCTGGATTTGTGCAAAACTGCACTCTGTCATTTGTTTGAATTTAGCAGCATTTAATTTATGCCAACTCTGAACACACTGCAGGGCAGCACAGAAATCACAGGAACCACACATAGCTGATGACTGTGCTGCTTTCATTGCTGTATCAACTGGGCTGCAAAGCTATGCACTCTGGCCTTTGGGAAAGGCAGAGGTAGCAGAAGAAGCGCTCCTTAAATTTCTTACCAAAGATACCTCATCTCTAAATTGGGACTAATAGCACTTCACTAGTTTGAGCAGTCCTTAATGTAGAGTTCAGACCTCTCTAATAGATTCCACTCTGAGCCTCAAGTGGTTTCTCCTGTGTCCAACAACCTGCTCCTGCAAAAGTTGCTGACTAGCTTGATAAGGAGCTGGATTAAGCTATTTGTTATCTGCCTGTATTGTATCCCAGATACTTATCTAAGGTACTTATATCAGCACCTTTACACCTAAGCACTTCCTAGTCTGTAATGGAAAGTATTTTCTTTATCATAGTCCTGGAAATAGTATTCTTTTCAATTTATAGATGGGGAACTGAAGCGGAGGGAATAAATGACTTCCTGCAGTTTTAACGAGAATCATGAGGTGGAGGAAAGACTTGCCCCTTGCTTGGCTGTGTGTCAGGCTCCAGCAACAGCCACCTGTCAGGGAAAATGAGCACAGGTCAGGGGACATGCAGAAAAGATATTTTAACAAAATGTATTATTTTGGTTATTTATCAGCCATATATCCAATTCTACAAATTACCCCAATCAAAAGGGATGAGGGAAGCTCGTTAGAACTGAAATATTATTTTTTCATTTTTTAATAAGTTTTTGATCATATCATATCCATAACTGCATAATTTACAAATATTTATGAAGAACGTGAACATCTTTTAGGAACATCTTATTGTTGCAACCTCTAAGTATCCCTTTGTAGAGGAAAACAAAACAAAATAAACCACACATTAAAGGCTTAAGTAATTCTTTTGCAATTGTATGTGCCTATGAATCCTCATAGAGCTACTTTAAGTTTACAATATAGTCCTTATTGTTTCTTAAGACCAAAGAAATTTGTCTCAGTTAGGGAAATTAACCCTAAAGGAGCAAGAAACTCTTACCAGGAACCATCACAATTGAAGAGATGTGTCGCAATTTTGAAATACATTCTGATAGAACAGTTTCGAAAGACAATGAGAACAAAACCAACTATTTTGAACGAATTGGTCAAAAGCAATTAACAATTAACCAAACATTAATACATTTTGTTCTAGCTGGCAATTAGTAATTAGCCACTAGTTGGGGCCATATGCCACATATCTGCTATGGAAATTAAAAAGACTGACAAAGGAAATTAGAGTGACTGGGGTCAGTGACTATATTAAGTCAACTGACTGGGGGCCAGGTTAGTGCATATGTATTGTATATAATGTTTTGTGTGAGGTGTGCTTGGAGCTAAGAGAAAGGTCCTGTAAGGGATGGGAGGAGAGACAGTGAAGGCTCCTTTCCTAAACGCAGCCATGCATGTGCAGAGGGGGCTCTCCTAGGGCAAGCAGGGAAGCTACTGTGTGAGGAGCAGGGAGAAGATACATGGGGAACTCTATGAGGTAATAGTAAGGGAGAGATTTTTCTAGGGACTCAGTGAATACTGTGGAGAGTCTGGGCAACATTTAAAGCCACTGAAAGAGAGAAGGATTCGTCCCATGAGGACAGCCTGACAGGGAAAAGATTGGTTTCCTGTCTTTTCTTATTTAGTCTTTCCCTTGTGGCATGTCTGAGATTTCTTTATCTGAAGTGTTTTCTGTCTTACAGTTTTGTTGCCTCTTCTTAGTGGCCTTTTGTTTTATAGCCTGGAAGCCATCTAGATGTTTTATGTGCTTATTTTAAGGAGAAAGGGCAGGCAGTTTCATGCAGAGCTCTGGCAGGCACACAGTCCCACCACTGTTTCACTCATTGGTTCATCTCCTATAGTTAAGCAGTGAGATAGTATCCCATGAGAAGTTACTGTCTAAAGAACCTCAAAGGTGAAAGATTTTACCCTGGAGTGGGGCAGGTACTGCAAGCGTCAGAAAAAGGTAACCTGATGGTGGGCAGGGTGGCTGAATACATGTGGGCTGACTCAGTGAGATATTTAATTCACCTCCCAAGAAAAGTAGATTTAATTATGTAGCATTCTTTTCTTTTTTTTTAACGGTAGAATGGGCTATGAACTGTGAGCCATTCAGCAGGAATTTTAGTTTGATTCCTGCCAAAATTGTTTTAAAATATAGAAAGGTGTCTAGTTATTCCTCACTGTAAACAGAAAATACAGTGCAAAAAAACCCATGGCAGAATATAACATATATATGATAACTGTTTAAATTATTGCCATAAATTGTATGCTAGACATTTGTTGACTGAACTAATGGCAAGTAACTGATCTAAGGCAAAAGGAGTTTCTCTTTTATATAATTTTTATCACTTCATATCGAACGTCCCTGTCTTACTGCATTGTGGGAGAGAGCACTGGCTAGTGTTACACTGCTTGATTTCACCTAGAATATACTGCAACAGGACAACTGTGATTTTAAGAAAAAACAGGGTTAAGATAAATCAGCCCCTTACTACAAGGGCTGTTTAACAGGATTATAAAAGGAAAACAGTTTCTTCAATTATGGTAAACTGTAGTCCATTCTCTGACTCTTCACTAGCTGAAGGTGCAAAGAGAAGCATTGGCACATGCTTTGTTCTACAGAGAGATTCCCCTGAAGGTGACCCTTGCACACAGACCAGTCCCTGGACACTCACTCACTGCAGTTAATATTAGCTGGAGAGCCTCAGCTTAACAGGGTATTTCAAAAGTGCTCAGGCTCCGTGGAGAGCTAAGATGCCTGAGAGAAGGAGTAAAGATGTTTCCCTGTTCACAGAGCATTACATAGTCTGTGCTCCTCCTTGTATCAAGCCAGCTGGGCTGCCTGGTGCTTGGGGTGGCACTGGGCATAACCCAGTTTATTTTGACTGGTACATGGATTGGCTTTGTGTCAGCAACCATCTTTAGGATGTAGTTGATACACTGAGAGTATCAAAGGTAAATCTCATAACTAGATATCTTCAAAAGAACAGTGAGATTACTGTTGGCCTTGATGGTATGTGGAGAGAGGAGCAGGTCAGACAGGCAAGAGGCCCTAAGGTGGGGAAGTCCTCTAAAAAAATGTTCTGGAGAGCACAGAGAGCTGCCTGGAGATGCCAGAACTCATTTGTATGACAGATATGAAGTATTTGTGACATTTTTGTTAAAACATCACTCTAGGTAACCCTGGAGTGAGCATGATGTTTTTATTCATGTTTGGAAACAATTGTACAATGTTTCTGGGAGAGAGGGGTCATCAAAAGCTCCATCAAAGTCTTTAGTGATTGCAGAAACGAAATAGTGAGAAAAGAAAAAGGCAATGGAAGAGGGTTTTTTTTGTGTCTTCTGTGTTTTATAGTGAGAACTGAGAGGGGGTCTGGAGTGTCACTGATGTCTCTTTGAAATAACTATAGACTTGATGTATGGATTGTTAAGAGAGAAAGAGGAGGAACAGTTGTGGTGAAGCTCAAGGGAGTGAGGAAACCAAAAGTGAGATGGAAAGCAAGTGTGATCCCTTGGGCTGATTCAGCAGTGGAGAGAAGGAATGTTGGAGGGGCCCCAGCAGCCCCATGGAACTCTGATCACTGCAACAGATCCAGGTATATCCTGCTCAGCACTTACATGTTCTTGACAGACATACGAACTACAGACCTGGTGAATTACATGCAAGTTTAATCAGAGGAAGACCATATCATCTGATATACCAACATCTCTGTCCTGCTGGAATAGCCTGGGGCACGTAGACTTGCTAATTTTAACTATTCAAGTTTCCTAAGTTATTGTTTTCTTGTATCTCCCTTTCATTTGTGCAGCTTCCTGTTCATTAGTTCTACTTCATAATCCTCTACTTTGGGGGGGGGGGGTGTTTTGTTTTTAGCCATAGTTGGAGAATTAAGAAAGATTGCTCATTCTTGAGCACAAAAGTAGTTTAATCTCATTTTCTTCCCTGGGTGTGGCTTGCTTTGTGGTTCAAATTTTGTCAGAACACAAAATATTCCTCTGTGTGGTTTGGCACAAGGTACCAGTGGATCTAGTATTCTTCCACTGCTGAGGAAACCATCTTGGGGCTTATGGCTTTTTAATACAATATTTGAATAGTTACTGATGTAAATGTTCTACTTCAGTTATTGATGGGATTTCCATATTCCTAATGTCATAACTATGGCATCTTTCTCAGTTCTTTTGTATTTATCAGTCTGTATAATATATAGAGAGAATATGCATATTTCTCACTGTCATCTTCCATCTGTATGAGTCAACACATCAAGTGTTGGTCGGCAAGGGAATAGAGACAAAAAAAATATTGGCGTCTGTTGACAAGTTTTTGCTTTTCTAACACGAACCTTTTCTTGGTTTATGCTTTATTATTTCAATTAATTGGGCAGCTATATAACCCAAATATTAGTTAGCTTAAAGTAATGTTGAGTTTATATGAATCCCCAATTTAACCTTAAAAAGTGAAGCATTCTGTCAGTGATTTTACAAGAGTAGACAAGCATGAAATTAATTTTATATATTAGCACTAGGTAAGCTTGCAGCTTGCTAACATTGGTAGGAAATTTTACTAGAATTGTAATATAAGGCTGTGGGGATTTTCCCCCCTTCAGTTAGGTGAATTCCTTCATAATTTTAAACCTCTAATAACTTTTTAAATAGGGTATCTAA